>VDFB02277479.1:0-33842 GCA_007258455.2 Sequoia sempervirens
CAATGATGATGGAATGACTACTAAAATAGAGAAAGAAACACACAATGATTTAAACTCTTTATTTTCTTCTACAATGAGCTTAAATGATAAATCCTCTCTACCAAGTGAAGAACCTGGTACAACCCCTAGTTTGACACTTGTGATTGCTCCTTTGGACACTCAACTACCTTCACATTACATTGAACATGATTGGGAGGCAGATGAGATGCTAAATGGTTGACTTTCCTTTGCCTAACTATCCTTTTGTATTTCTCTTCTTTCTTTTTATGTGTGTATCGTGTTCCTCCATATCATGTGTTTGATGTTTCTTTCTCTTTGTACACTTCTTCTATGTGTATCTGCATTCTTCTATTTTTCATGCCTTATTCTTTTCACTTTTGTTTTGTGTTTTCCTTTTGGGGATGATGCAAAGTGTTGAAACACCCTATGTCTCTTCCATGTTGACCCAAACTCCCTTTTTCTTTCCATTTTTACTTTGTCTTTTCTTGTGTTTTTCTTTGGGGATGATGCAAGGCATTGAGACTGAAATGTCTCATTCATGTTGACCCAAATTTTTTCACTTTTCTTTTTTTTTGTCTTTTCACTTGTGTTTTCTTTAGGGGTGATGCAAAGCATCGAGACCGTGCATTGAGACCGCAATGTCTCTTCCATGTTGACTCAAAATGAACTTTATTTTCCTTTATTTTCACTCTCTTTGTGTCATTCTTCCAGTTTTATGTGCTGTGGGGAATGATGACAGTTACGACCTCTTTCATAAACACACTACAGCAACGAACATATTGACCCCGAATCCATATATCCCTTATGTGTTTGGTGTGCTTTCTTTTCTATGGGGCAACTCCCCTCTTTCCTTTCCATCTTCCTTGACATGACGCAGCTTAACTTCAAAACATATGACTTAGCATAGAGCTTTCCAAGTTAGCTCTCATGTCTTGCTTTCTTCCTGTTCTCTACTTTCAAGTAATTGCTCAAAAATTGATGTGCAGAAATTACTTTAAAGTGGGGGGCATACATTACCATTATTTCATTTTTATTCTTTGTTCCTAGTGAAGCCTTGTCGTGTATGTGATGCCTTTGTCACTTTGTGGATGACATTGGGTGCGATGTCCTTCATAAGTGTGATTTTCCTTAGCATATTACATTCCTCTTGGTGGACTGATGCGACTCACTGCATCCCCTAAGTTGTGAATATACTATTCTTTGATTGGTCCTCTCCTGGAGACATTAGATACAATGTTCCCTAAGTGATTGACCTTGCATGAACTAAACAAGACTCCTTTCAACATATTGCACATAACATTTTTACATATTGCATTCTCATTCGTCCATCTTGCATAACACAACCTACATGCCTGTGGTGCCATCCTTTTTTTTTTTTTTTCTTATGAAACCTAAACCAGCATTTCCATATATTTGTCTTTGTGGCACCCTGTTAAATTTATCGAATGGTATAGCTTTGGCATGGTTGAGAGGGAAGCCCACCTAGTGGCATGAATTTTCCCCATAGCCACTTTTGTGTTTGTGAGTACATACCAACTAGCATATGTATCTTACCTTTTGTGCTTTCTCACCCCATGGACAACTAGTTCCATGGCCCCAAAGTGAGTACACATTTCCTTTTCAAACAAATAGCCTAGATCTCTTTTCACAACTAGTTGGATTGATGATCGAAGCTTCACTCAATTCTTCTCAACACTTGTATGTTCCTTTGTTCTTATGTTCAGTCTATCATTGGATCTTCATCCTGGGGGCTTGATCATCCCTTTTGTTTTTTGCATTCCATCTTGCTAATGTAAGTGTATTTGAACCCTCTTCTCGATATTCATGGCTACTTTAGTGTGAGGAAGCAAGTTTCTCTCACTAAAGTGGGGGCTAAATGTAATGTCGATAAATGGCACCTTCTCATTTTCATTGTTTTTTAGGTCTTATTTCATGGTGTTGGAACTATATTGCTTTAATTTTATGATGTATCTTGGCTTGAACATGCTTATTTTGGTGCTAAAATTCAAAGAATGATGTCTTGTGAAGGTGTTGTGAAGTGTTGTAAGACATTTTTAATATTCTTCTAGACTACATTTAATGCAATTCACCTAAAAACCACCTTTTCACTCATTAACAAGTTCTATTTTGAAGTGTTGTAAAGTCTTGTACCAAGACTTCACACTTTTCTAGACATATTTTCACTATTTACACCCTTCTCATGCTTTATTTCGTCTCTTTATGCCCTCATATGCTTATTTTAAGTGTATTTTTGGGTCCTATCCCAACAAAAAACATTAAACACAACTTTTTTTCTAAAACTTGGTTTTAGGTTCTAGGTGGAACCCATTTGCCAAGGGTGGCGAATGAGTTCCCCTTGGTCCCAAATTCAAAATATTTCAAAATATCTTTCAAGATTTTACTCAAATTCACTTCATGTCAGCCTGTGATGAGGTATGAATGGATAGTAAGGCACAAGATTTGTATAAGTGATTTTCACCTTATTTTAAATCTCCTACACAATCAATTCATTCAAGCATTAAATCTCCTAAGTCATTCAAGCAATCAAGCATTTTGCATCATCAATTCAAGCACTTTTGAGGAGCCATTGAAATCACTTCATATTTGCATGCTCAAGGACATTTGTAATTTTGTAACACTTGCATGTGATTCATTATCATTTCCTTTACATTTCATGTATCTCTATTGGGTTTGATTACCAAAGTAGGGTTTGACCAAGGCAAACCCCTATTCAATAACCCCCCAACATTTTTCCCGTTTGTACATGTGTATTTACAACTTTGTTTTGTAGATTTAATAGGTTTAAAGGTGTTGAAAAGTGGAAATCAAGTTAACTAGGCTCTTCAATTCAACTCATCATCTTTTCAAGCATTTTGAGTGTTTTTTGTTTGTTTTCTATAGAACTGACCCCAGCAACCCAACATTCAGATATTTCCAGATCTAGTGTAGCAGTATTGTCTCCTGATTTTCCATAAATCTTGGGGAGGACTAATTTGCCACCCTTGGTGAATGAGTCCCACTTGAAATCTTAAAATATGAATTTTGTCAAATTCCAACTCTCGACTATCAAAAATCATCTCCTGACACTTTTTCAACAACATGAGGAGTGATTCGCCACCCTTGGCGAATGAGGCCCATTGTGAAAAATTATAAAATTTCATCAGCATTCCAAACACTCCAGAAATCTCACACAACATCCATTTGCAATCAGAATTAACCTTGTATCTTCTATTGTGCATATTTCTTTCTATTTCTTCATCTTTCATAGTTGTTTGCATATCACAATGTGTTTTCAAACATAACATAAATTGCACTTTAGCACCCATTTTAGATCATCTTAATCATTCAATTGCATCTATACCACTTCATTTACATCATAAAAAATTGCATACATCCTAATTTGAATGTGCATAAGTATTTTAGGAGCCCAAATCTCTCTCTTTCTAAGTGGAAAAGCCTAGGAAGAGAGCAAGCATTTTAGGGTTCCCAAAATTTGTCACAATCTACATTTCATGTTCATACTTAATAAAATAATAGTGTGGTTGTGAAGTTAATAAGTTAAATTTTTTAGTTTAATTCTTGGTGACACCTAATTCAGCCCCCCCTCAGTTGTCCTGTTCCTTTATAACAATTGGTATTCGAGCTCTAGTTCCTTGGTATAGAGCTTAACTGCTTGTGGAAGATCCTGAAGGTTGATCAAATAGATGATAAAGAAGAACTACGGGTTGCACTTGAGGACCTAAACAAATTTGAAACTAAAAGCAAAGATTTCAAGGAAAATCTTGAAGATGCAAATGAATGTGTACAAAAACTGAAAGAAAAATTAAAGAAATTCAAGGAAAGACACAAAGAAGTGAGTGAGCAGTAGAAAAAATAGATAATTGGACTGAAAGTGATTGTAGAAGAAAAGAAGAGAATTGAAGAATTCCTATTTACAATGGTGCAGAACAAATTAGATGAATGATCTAAACTTGAACAGGGGGTAGTGAGCTTGAGAGTAGAAATGGAGAAGGAAAAACTACCTTTAGAGGATAATGGATTAAATCCACTATGGTTTATAGTAAATATTTCATTGCCATGTCAAAACTTCAAACATTTGTGAACCATTTATGGGACCGCTTTCATTGAGCGAAGCCAAAGGTGGCCTAGCCACAAATGAAATTGATCCAATTGTGCAATAACTAAAAATGTTACATATGAAGTTTTGCATCCTATCTATAATGGGAGCAAGATCAATCTGATCATAGCGCATGCAAAATTAGTATGTGTCTTAATCCTTCCAGTCAGTTTATTATAATCATCTTGATACAGATTGTGTAATACTAAAAACTCAAGTCAGTGATCACATTCTCGCCATAGGTAGGATCTATTAATATCCCATTGGTGGGCTTATCATAGATTCTACCGGCTATGTAAAGAGGACCATCAAGAATTTTTTGAAGTACATCTTTAGCAAAAAAAGTGATTCAAAAGATTTATTGTTTTGGCCCTTATGAGGGATAACATTTATCACACCCACAATTTTATCCACTGGATTAACTTGGGTAACAGTTGGATTTATATCATGTTGTTCATTATTTGTATTAGCATTCATTACATTAGTGTTTGAAGATTCACTAGCCTTGACAAATGAGATATTGTGTTTAGGCATGGGATTGGTGAAAATTTATGAATTTTGGTTAGGGGATGCAATGAACTTATTGCCTTGATCATTAACACCTGCAATGGACAAATGCCTTAAATCAATGGGGCCTTCAACTAAATGTTTTAGATGCTTGCAATGTTCAGTGTCATGTCCATTTTGGTGATGAAAATGACAATAAGAGCTGGGTTTGAAGGTGGGTGGTAATTGTTGGGTGCGATCAAGTGGATTAATGGGTGGAAAATTGATCATGTTGTATAAGAGTGAATTTGTACCCTATGTGCAATTCCCCTTTTTTCCTTTTTCCACCTTAGAAAACCAAGTTCGAAGGCTTAATCCCAACTAAGCCCGCTGCTTGAATCACACTTGGAACCTATTTTAAGTGTCAGTGGAGGTGTTTCTATCATAGATGCCCACACGGTGCATAGATGTCCACATGGTGCACTTATGTCCCTAACAGATTCTCGTGTCTAGAGCCTACAGAGGTGTTATACTTCCCATTGGGGGTCGATTTGTAATGCCCTCTTTGGATGACCGACTTGAATATGGTCGTTTCTCTTCATCTCTTCTTCATATTTACTCCTTGAACAAGCATTCCATCTTCTACCATCTCTTAACCACTTCTACACCTCATTCACAAGCTTCACAATCCTCTTCTAAGCATTGAACTCACTTTTGATAGCTCTAAGCATTGTAGCCAAACACTTTACACTTCATAGTAGCAACATCAACACTCCACCACTTGGGTAGAGCAAGTGTGGAACAAAACATCATTGCAGTAGAGGCTTCATTTCCTCTCATTTTCTCCCCCATGTAGCCTTGAGTGCTCTTGGTGGAGGTGGTAATCTTTCACTCCTCTCCTCTATTACTTGGTTGAGTAGCATAATATTGTTTTATGGTGCTTTAGTGCTCTTTACTTCATTTCTACTTTTCTCTCTCTCTCTATCTAGCTGTATGTGGAGGTGGGAACACCAAAATGAGGTTTGACTAAGTCAGGCCCCTATACAGCCACAAAACAATTTCTCTCCCTCTTGTGTGCTAGTATTGAAGAAACTCACAAGCTAGAAGCTTCATCACTCACATGGTCGTAAGTCTTTCCTTTCTTCTCCTTATCATCTCTACTTCTCTTCATTTCATTTCTATTACTTTCCCCTACTTTATCACATTTTGTTAGGTCTTAGTAATTTTTTTGCTAGCAATCACCTAGGCATCTTCTATGGTAAAATTGTTCTCTGGTCCGTACGAGACACTAGCATGCTTTTGAGATGCTAGCGCACCACACTGACGTCTATATTATGCGCTAATGTCCTTTGGCCTAGAGCTTTTTAGTTTGTCAAAAAAATATTTGTGACCTACTTTCTTTCGGATTTTGTAACTTCTCACTACTGTTCCATTGAGGTCGTATAGGGAAATTCACTTTGTGAGGATCTCTGAACAAAGATAACTCATGAGTAGCGAATCCCCCTATATTACACATTTGTTTTTGAAGTAATTGGTTCATTGTGCTATGGAGGGTATCGAGTAAGGGTGTAAAATATCTCTTCGGGTCCCCATAGGTATTAGGAACCATTGCTTTAACAACTACCACTTGATTTGGAACTGGTTGGGTTGATTAAAGTTGTGGAGGCGGATTGAACTATAAAAATCCTCTATTGGGTTTGTGAATTTTTTGTGTGTTATTTTTGTTTTGTAGTTAAAATTTTTTAGCTCAGTTTGAAGTGGATTTTGAATCATGTATAGAAACCAAGTTGTCATATTCACACAAGCTTGTACATAAATGCATAAATGAAGGAAATTTCATCATAGTTAGTTTATCCTAAAGGTTTGTGTGCAAGTTTTTGATAAACATCTTTTGTAGATGTGCATCAGGAATCTTCACATCAATTTTAACATATAAGGATTGGTATTGTGAGATAAAATCAATTACTTTTTTGTCTGTGCTTTGTCTACATCTCATGAGGTTAGCCATTTTCTTTTTAGGTGCCATGTAAAATAGAAAGTCACTTATGAAAGCATCCACCAATTCATTGAAGGATTGAATGGAATGATTGGGTAAGTTGGAAAACCACTCTAATGTAGTATCTTTCAAGGTCCTTAGAAAATTTTTGGCTAAGAGTTTATCATCAAGGAAAAAATCACTGCATAAAGTTGTATAAGCATTAACATGGTTGATAGGGTCTCCTTTACCTCCGTATTTCTCAAACTGAGGCATTTCTATCCCATGTGGCATCGAGGTTCATAACATTTCTAAGGATAAGGGGTTGCTATGCACATGATATGTGGGTGAAGTGATTTGATCTTGGCTAATGGTGGAAAGTTGTTGAATGGAGGAAACAGTGTTAATGAGTTGTGTAAGTACAAGGTCAGGGTAAGTGGTTTAAGGTGGAAGGTAAAATGGTGATGGAGTGTAGGTGAAATTGGGGAAAGTGAAAGGAATACTAAAAGGTGTGAAGGTGGTGGAGGGGACTTGTGATGCCACAAGAGAACTAGGAATGCTAGTTGGAATTGGGAAAGAAGGAGCCACATAACTAACTTGGTGCATAGTTGTGGTGAATTGAGGAGTGGTAAAGTTTGTATGGGTGAAATGGTTGAAGAGGGAGGAACTTGAGGTCATCCTTGGCTTACAGGAATGTTTACAAATTGGGTATTAGAAGAGGCATGTTTATTGTAAATCTCAACGATTCTCTTCATAACTTGCAAGCCATCATCACTTTCAATCAAATGATGAAGTTTTTCAATTGCAGGTATGGTGGTGGCAGATATGTTTTCAAGAGATAAGTCTTGTTGTAAATGTGCAAAATCTTCATGGATATTAATGACCATTTCTTGTAGGATGGAGTTGTTTTGGGTGTCAACATTCATTGGATGGAAAGGTGAAGGCATAGAAGTGGTATTTTGAATTCCTAATGCACCATTTTCCATACTAGGAGTAGGAGCTCTTTAGATCCCAAGGTCCACAATGAAAGTGCTATCATGGGAATCCATGAGTCTAGAACTTCGTCTCACTAAAGTATTATCAATGGGGCATTAAACATTCATACAAGTACCACAAAATATAGGGTGAATGTAAATGAAAATTAATCTAGGAGTTCTAAATGCAAATAATAAAAATTCTACTAACTATAATAGAAAAGTAACTACAGAAAACAAATATGTAGGAATATGCCAAAAAAATGTAGGAAACATTGTTTAAAAAGTGCAGAGGGACTGTTTCGCCCAGGATGGTGAATGAGTCCAAATATGAGACTTTTTACTATTTTTTAGATATTTTAAAATGATTCTAATGCTTTTGAGAATGCAATTAAGGATGCAAAATGCAAATTTTCAATTTTTTAATGAAATGCAATGCAAAAATGAAATCTAAACAAAGCTTTGACTAATGCAATATGAGAAGTCCTAGAATGCAAAAAAATAATAATACCATAATTGAATGTTAATGAAAGTGTAATCTAGGATGCAATATGTGAATGAAATCATAAATGCAAACTGTTCAAAATGCAGGTTCACCAAAATGAACCATAGATTTTTGGAACCTTGAACCTTTCTAGCTCTTCTAGGGATTTTCACCTAAAAGGAGAGAGGTAGGGCCACAAATGCTAAAGGGTTCATTCAAATTATGTTATGTGTGATGTTATATGAACTAAATGAAATGAAATAAATGCAATTAAGTGATCTATATGACTAAATTTGAATGCAAAACTAAATATTTAAGGTATGCTATAAAAAACACTGTGATATACAAAAAATGAACTAAAAGATGAATGAATTCATAATAGAAAGAGAAAGGCTGAATTAGAGTGCACTTGGGAAAAATTTTAGGAATCTAGAATAGTCTGAATTTTTTTTGAAGCTACTAAAAATCAACAGTGGGACTCATTCACCCAAGGTGGCCAATTAATCCTGCTTTTGGTGAAATATGTCAAGAACCACTTTCTGACAATCGAGTTCTAGAATCTAACAAAATCTAGATTTTCAATCTTAAGGTGGGACTCATTCGCCATTGGTGGAAAATTATTCCTCTCCCAAAAATATGAGAAATCAAAAGACAACTCTATAACACTAGATCTGGAAATGTCTATTGTCGGTTTACCAGAGTCAATTCTACAAGAAAGAAACAAAAAGCCTTCTCCAAGCTTGAAATATGATTGATATGACTTGAAGCACCTACTTGAATTTCTTACCACTCTTCAATCACCTAAATGCTTATTAAATCTACACAATTTTTTTTGCAAACACACATGCAAGAGGGGGGAAATGGTTGAGGGTTAGCAAATAGGGATTTTCCTTGGTCAAACCCAACTTTGGTAATCAAGCCCTTAATAAATAATGAAATGCAAGAGAATGATAAACAAATAACATTCAAATGTTATCAACTTACCAAATCCTTGTAGATGAAAATTTGAAGTTGTGTCAATGGATGCTCCAAAAATTCTTGAATAGTGCTTGATTTAATCTTGTAAGATGCTTAAATGCTTGAATGCGATGTGTGATTGTAGGAGGATGTAAAATGAGGTGAAAATCACTTATTTATACCATCTTGTGTCTTAGTAACCCATTGATACCTCATCACAGGTCGACATTAAGTGATTTTGAATAAAAAAAAGAAAGGAATTTTTAAAAAAATTGAATTTCGAACCAAGGGGAATTCATTCACCACCCATGGTGAATGGGTCCCACCTAGGACTTGAAAATGGGTGTCACGAATTAAGTCATGTTTAATGTTATTTTTTGAGCTTACATTCAAAAACACACTTAATTAATCCTTATAAGGGCATAAAGGGGTCAAATAAACCATAAGAAAGGGCTAAATGGTGAAGTTATGCCTAGAAAAGCATGAAAACTTGTTACAAGACTTTACAAAACTTCAAAATAGAACTTGATTAGTGATGAAAATGTGATTTTTACGCAAATTGTAATGAAGAGTCTAGAAAAGTGTAGAAATTCTTTACAACACTTCTCAACACCTTCACAAGACATCATTATTTGAATTTTAGTACCTAAATATGCATGTTCAAGCCATGTTACATAATTAAATCAGACCATTATAGATCAAACATAATGAAACAAGACCTAAAAGACCATGAAAATAATAAGGGGCCATTTTTCTACAACATAGAGATGAACTTACTTATTTTCATCAATCATTTCCTCTCAATTGACAACATAAGATACAATGGTTATCTAAATAGACTTCATTTATAAAGCCTTGGAAGGCCACCTAAAAGTGTAAAGAATTTTAGGAAAATGTATTGAATATAAAACTCTTATGGAAAAATGAGATTATGTTCATAATATGTGTCTCAAACTCACTGGTATAACCCTGGATTTTTCACATATTATTTTGGAATGTCTTAAGTGTTACCTTCATGCCTATACTATTGTATTGTCAGGTGTTTATAAGAGAGAAGCAGTAGTGTGGTATACCACCAAACCACAGAAGCCTTCTAGCTGAGGTGCGGTAGTGTGGTGTATATTGCCATACAGTAGAAGCCTTTCAACTACCTAGCAGTAGTGTAATATACCACCATACCACAGGAGCCTCATAATAGTCTAATGGTAGTGTGGTGTATACCGGCATACCACGGGAGCCTTCTAGTTGGCTAGTAGTGGCACGGTATACCACCATACTATGGGAGCCTTCAAACTGTGTAGCAATATGCGATGGTAGGCCATGAGTGAATGAGAATGGACTTGGTTGAATACTGAGGTGTAAGTCGTTAAGTGGAGAATGTTTCTTACTTGGAAGGAGGTCATTCAAATGACTAGGAAGTTTGACAGTTGCTCAATAGAGGAACTTGAATTGAACCAACTGTACAGAGAATGAGTTGTTCATGGTTGTTGCTATACATTGCAACATATTGTTGTGAATGGGTTAGATCATTAGATGGTTAGATGATTGAATGATCTATTAATTTTTTTCATTGTATGTTGTATATGCATTGTAACAGTGAGACATAACATAGATTAATCAGAATTTATTCTGTATGAGGTTGATCAAGGAAATGTTACTATTATAATATTGACATCTCTAAAAGCATGAGTTTGTAACTCTGAATGTGAACATTGTTTACTATAATACAAAGTGACATTGCTTGGTGTGGTGGGTTTTTCAACCATAAGGTTTTTTCCACGTAAATCTGGAGTCAACTGTGTATTTTTTTATTTCTCTATTATATTATTCCTTTCATGAGCATCTTAATGAATTGTAATTATAAAATTTAAAGACATATTTGCATTCTTCTCTGAGGTTTGGCATTAGGAGAGTTTGTTTTGCACCTTAAGCTTTCCTTGCAAGTGGTATCAGAGCCTAGCTAGTTGTGTTATCCTTGTGGGTAGGTTGGGTTTTTTGTGTCAATCCTATTCTATGGGAGTTTTGTAGAAACTTGGTAATCTCAATTGTAGATTAAGATGACAAGCACATGAGGAAAGATTAAAATTGAGAAATTCAATGGTAGCAATTTTGATTTGTGAAAATTGAAAATGGAAGACCTATTGGTGGATCATGATCTTTGGCTTAATGTGTCTAGAATGAAACCTTCTGGAATGAAGCAAGAATATTGTGACCTCGCAAATAGAAAAGTGAAAGGGTTGATAAGACTCTATTTAACAAACTTTGTTCTCCTAAATGTTCATGAAGAGAAGACTACATCTTTGTGGAAGAAGCTTGGAGACATTTATCAGGGCAAGTCCTTTGTGAATAAGTTGTTCTTAAGGAAGAAGTTATACTCTTTGAAGATGGAGGAAGGGGCATCTATGGCTGATTACTTGAATTCTTTTAACATGTTGATTGCTTAGTTAGCATCTATGGGAGTGAAGATCGATGAAGAAGATCGATGCATGCTATTGTTATGTTCTTTGTCAGATTCTTGGGATCACTTGGTGATCGCTATTGGGAGTACAACATCTAATTTTAAGATGAAATATGTTTTTGCTTCTTTGTTATTAGAAGAGATGAGAAGGAAATCTTCTGAGATGGAAAAGGAGGCTCTTGATGTTTAAGGTAGATTGAAATAAAAAGGCAAGAAGAAGGAAAAGAAGTCTAATTCAAAATCAGAAGGAAGATCAAAGTCTCCTAGAAAAATTCCAAGGGCAAGTGTTGTAACTGTGGGAAACCTAGTCATGTCTGAAAGGATTATAAAGAGGAAAAAAAGAAGAAGAAGAAATCTTCCAATAATGATTCTTCTCAGAGTGAGGTTGATGCCTTCATTGCATCCTTGGCAACTCAAGCATCCAATGATGTCTGGCTGATAGACTCTAGAGCATCTTTCCATATGACATCTCATAGAGACCGATTCACAAAGTATGAAGAATATGATGGTGGAAACGTGTATTTAGCAAGCACTTGATTCATCTTTGGAAATTGTTGGCTATGGAAGAGTCAGAATAAAATTTCCCGATGGAAGAATAAAATGAATTGATGGCATAATGCATATACCAAGTTTGGCTCATAATCGACTTTCTGTTAGTAAGTTGAATGGTGTTGGAGTGCAAGTCTCGTTCTCTAGAAATGGCTGTAAAATGACTAGAGGCTCAATGGTGTTGGCTAGGGGTGCCAAAATTGATACTCTATATAAGTTGGATGCACTTGTTGTTCAATGTAAAAGTGTCTCTGCAAACTCACAAAAAGTTGATCATGTAAAGGAGACTAAAGCTCCTATAGGGGATAATTCTTTGGAATTTAAAATTCTTGTAGAGAATAATATGCTCTGGCATCAAAGCCTTGGTCACATTGGTGAGAAGGATTAGAAATTTTGAAAAACAAAAACATTGAATTTGAATTTTGGGAACATTGTATATATGGAAAACATCATCGTGTTTCTTTCTACTCTAGTCCTCATAAATCTTTTGGTATTTTAGATTATATTCACTATGATTTTTTTGGTCCAATAAATATTCCTTCGTTGTCGAATTCAAAATATTATGTATCATTCATTGATGATTATTCAAGAAGGGAATTTGTGTATTTTCTAAAAAGAAAATTAGAAGTTTTTAGTCAGTTTGAAGAGTTCAAGAACTTGGTTGAATATCAAATTGGTAAGAAAATCAAATTCTTGAGGATAGATAATGGTGGTATATTTTGTTCTATAGAATTTGAAAGGTATTGTAAAGACCATGGAATTACGAGGCATAAAACAACACCTTACACTCCAAAGAAAAATGGAGTTGTTGAAAGATTATAAAAGACGTTGCTGGAGAAGGAAAGAATTATGTTGAGAAATGTTGGTCTGGAGTAGAATTTCTAGGCTAAGGTTGTGGCTACAACAAGTTAATTGTTGAATTAGTCTCCTTCATCAACACTTGTTGACAAAATTCCTATGGAAGCTTGGTTTGGTAAGAAGCCCTCTCTGAGACATATTCATGTCTTTGGCTACAAAGCATATGTTTACATGTGAGATGTGAAGAGATCTAAATTAGAGAAAAAAGTTGTGAAGAGATCTAAATTGGAGACATTGTGTCTTTGGCTATGACATTGGTGTGAAAGGGTACTAGTTTTGGAATCCTGTGATTGAAAAGGTTGTATACATCATAAATGTAATCTTTTAGGAGCTGAAACCTTCTTTAGTGGAACTACAGTTAGGGATGAAAGGAAATACAGAGGAAAATAATGTTGTTGAAGTACCTCTAGCTCCAAAAAAAAATGAACAACACATTGATAGTGTACCTGAAATTGAGGATAGTTTGAGAAGCTCTGAGAGTTCTAAAGAAGAACCACAACCTCAACCTTAGCCTATGAGGAGGTCTACATGTGAGAAGAAGCAACCAGATATGTATGGATTATCTATGTTGGATTCTAGTTGTGCCTATGCTTTGATTACTAATACTGATGAGCCTATGACTATAAAAGAGGTAGCTGAAATATCTTATTCAAATTCCTGGTTGGAAGCCATGAATGAAAAAATGGCATTATTGAAGAAAAATGACACTTGGGATCTAGTTCCATTGCCTGAAGGTAGAAAGCCTATGGGTTGGAAATGGTTTTTTAAAAAGAAAATTGGTCTGGATGGCAGTACTGAAAAGTACAAAGCGAGGTTGGTTGTGAAGGGGTATGCCCAGGTAGAGGGAATTGATTATGGGGAAATTTTTTCTCCTATAGCAAAGCTGACATCTATCAGATTAATTTTGTCACTTGTAGCAGTCTATGACTAGGAGATTGAGAAAATGGATGTGAAAACAACATTTCTTCATGGGGATCTTGAAGAAGAAATTTATACGTCCTATCCTAAGAACTTTGTGAAAAAAGGTAAAGAAAATCTGGATTGGAAGTTAAAGAAATCTTTGTATGGTTTGAAATAGTCACCTAGAATGTGGTACCAAAAATTTGATGTGTTTTTTTTTTCACTGGGTTTTGTAAGATTGAAATTACATCATTGTGTGTACTTCAAAATTGAAAAATATCGGGTTCTTATTATTGCACTCTATGTTGATGATATGTTGTTCATAGGGAATAGTAAGTATATGATTTATGATCTAAAATCTTAGTTATTTGCAAAGTTTGAAATAAAAGATCTTGGTGCAGCTAGGCATATTCTGAGGATGGAAATAACTAGGGATAGAAAGAGTAGAAAACTTTGGCTCAACCAGAGTAAGTATATTAACACTATTCTGGAGAGATTTAGTATGACTAATTGCAAGCAACTAGCTGTTCTAGTCTTGCAAGGAATGAAGCTATCTATTGAAGAATGTCCAAAATCTCTTACTGAGATGGAAGACATGACCAGAGTGCCTTATGCAAGTGCAGTTGGTAGTTTAATGTATGCAATGGTAAGTACTAAGCCAGACATTGCCCAAGCAGTGGGAGTACTTAGTTTATGGCTAATCCAGGAAGGACACATTGGGATGTTGTGAAAAGAGTTTTTAGATATCTAAAGGGCACTTCAGAATATGCTTTGTGTTAGGAAATTTGGTTGAATCACAGAGGACTCTCAACATTCAAGGATATGTGGATTTTGATTGGGCAAGGGAAATTGACAATAGAAAGTCCACCATAGGATATATTTTCATGATGAATGGTGGTGCAGTTAGTTGGATGAGCAAGCGATAGGTTGTAGTCTCTTTTTTCGCTACAGAGGCTTAGTATATGGTAGCAACTCATGCCTGTAAGGAATCCATTTGGATTAGGAGATTGTGTTCTAATATTGGTTTTCATCCAGGGAAGATTATTATTTTTGCTATGGTAGTTAGAGTGCCACTTGTTTCACCAAAACTCCAACTTTCCATGCCAGGATGAAACATATCGATGTGCAGTACCACTTTTTACGTGATATGGTGGAGGAAGGAAAGGTCTATTTGGAAAAGGTTGATACTCTAGAGAATGTTGCTGATGCATTGTCAAAGCTAGTGAGCATGGATAAGTTTAGATGGTGTGCAAATTTGATGGGCCTTGGGGTCAAAAATGTTTAGTGACTTCATGTTGAAAAGGGTTCAGTGAGTTATTCATCAAGGGGGAAATTGTTGAAAATATGTGTCTCAAACTCACTGGTATAACCCTGGTTTTGTCACATATCAGTTTGGAATGGCTTAAGTGTTACCTTCATGCCTATGCTATTGTACCACCAGGTGTTTGTAAGAGAGGAGTGGTAGTGCGGTATATTTCCATACCACGGGAGCCTTCTAGCTGAGGTGTGGTAGTGCGGTGTAGACCACAATACCTTTGAAACCTTTCAATTGTCTAGCAGTAGTGCAGTTTACCGCCATACTGTAGAAGCATCATAATAGTCTAATGGTAGTGCAGTCTATACCACCATACTACGGGAGCCTTCTGGCTGGCTAGCAGTGGCACAGTATACCACCATACCGTGGGAACCTTCAAACTGTGTAGCGGTAGTGCAATGGCAGACCATGAGTGAATGAGCATGGACTTGGTTAATTATTGAGGTGTAAGCTGTTAAGTCCAGGATGTTGTTGACTTGGAAGGAGGTCATTTGAATGATAGGGAAGTTCGACAGTTGCTCAATATAGGAAGTTGATTTGAACTGATTGTACAGAGAGTGAGTTGTTCATGGTTGTTGCTATACATTGCAATGTACTGTAACTATGAATGGGTTAGATCATTAGATGGTTAGATGATCGAATGATTTGTTAATATTTTTCATTGTATGTTGTATATGTATTGTAATAGTGAGACATAATGTAGATTGATCAAAATTTATTTTGTATGATGTTGATCAGGGAAATTTTGCTACTATAATATTGACATCTCTGAAAGCATGAGTCGGTAACTCTATATGTGAACATTGTTTGTTGTAATACAAGGTGACTTTTCTTGGTGTCGTGGGTTTTTCTCCCAAAAGGGTTTTCCCATGTCAATCTTGTTTGTTGTAATAAAGATAACGGCTTTTCTGTATATCTCTCGCCCACACAAATGCGCTGCACTCAATCACTAACAAAACACTAACCAATACTAAATAAGCCCGGGGAGAAAACATTTTAACTGCAACTGAAAACAGTTAGAGAGTCGTCAAAACCACACTGTTTGCTTTTGCTCTGTCTTCTCCTGTGTGAGAGGATACAGGAGGTGACACTCATATATAATAGCCTATAAAGTGGAAACCTTAAATTCCTGCCCTCAATTTGCGCTCTCATTTGCACGACATGAACAGAAGGGCTATCGGCTTTCATGATTAATTTGTCCGGAGATATTATCGAGTTAAAAATGTTTATAATCGAGCTCATGCGACGCAAATTTTATGATTTTACCTTAACCGGCTTCAAAAGCCATGGAATATGAAACAAAATTGAAGTTTAAGTAATGTGATTAAGAGATAAGATGTCGCTGTCTTTCACTGTGTATGTGGATCAGTACATAACTGGTGCAATTAAAGGTAGTCAGGGCGGCCTTTAACACTGAGTGGTAGTAATTATATCTATGTATAGCTTAGGTTCTGTTACGAAACTAAATGTCCGAAGTTTTAGGGCAACAACATAGAAGTTTCTTCCAGGAAGTAACGTGATTACCACCACTTAGGAAAAAATGATTCAACCGATTAGCCTTCCCACACGCATAGTTGAGAATGTTGTGCTTATAATATTTGGTCTTTATCATATATTTATACTATATATTATAAATAAATAGTTCACATGTAAATAGAAACATAATCAAATGTTGGTCAAAATAAAACCATACTTAAAACACATGAGAATATATCAATATTATATTGAAAAAACATAAATACATTCACGAAAAGTGAGATAAATATTGTTGTCTCAAATAAAATATCATAACTATTCGCTATAAGTGTATCATTTATAAAAAAAAATGTTCATTTAATAAAATAAGATACTTATTTAATCATGTATTGTTATCATAATGAAAAATTGTTCTTCTTATGTGTACAATTATTGGGAGCAGTGTACAAGCATTTATTTGTCCTATCACAAATGATTCGAGTATTTCATATTAATAGTTTGTCCTATCACAAATATAAAAGGTAAGCACAATAAATACCATTTATTTTCTCATTAAATGTGAAGGATTTTCAAAAAGTTTATTTTAAAGGTAAGCGCAAATGACTGGAGTATCATAAATGACTGGAGTATTTCATATTAATAGTTTGTCCTATAACAAATATAAAAGGTGAGCACAATAAATACCATTTATTTTCTCATTAAATGTGAAGGATTTTCAAAAAGTTTTAGTGTTCAAATCTATTTTGATTTGATATAAGTTGTACTTTAAATAATTATCTATTGTTTTTATAACAACAAATAGTTTTTTTGTTTTCAACTATTGATCCATTTGTGTTGAATCTAAAAGCTAGAGATAGCAAAAATTTATGGTTGCACAGAAGTATTTGGTCTATTTAGGTTGCATATGAGTTTTATTTTAAATAAAAATATGATAAACTACAAGAAACAAATGGTTATTTTTTGTTCAACTAATAGGGGTACCATGATTAAGTTTTGATCGAATCTTTCAATAGGAAAATTTTGGAAACTTCCAAGTAGGTTTGGTGATGTGGCATGTTGCATGATGAGTCACACTCCTAACCTTAGTTATAGATAAATAAGAGGCTAGTCCACATTTCAAAAAAGAAAACAAAGGTCCTATGATATTCCAATGTAATAACCCTCATTCAAATTACCCAAGAAGAGGGCACTACATATAAAAGAATAATAATATAAATTAAAAATTAAAAAGAACATGTTTAGTAATTTTCCATTGAGAGAATAATGTTAATTATCTCTAAATAAATAAAAAACTCATAAGTGGCAATTCCACCAAAGGATGCGTACTTTATTAAATTTCATTTAAAAAGAAGTGATTAATTATAAAGAGGATAGTGATTAGAACATAGAGACATGTCATTTGCAAAAAGGTTGTGATAAATAGCTATGTCTTTTGACCCAATCGTTGGTATTAAAGGAAGACATGTCTCAAAGAAAAAATTATTGATCATTTTTTCGAGATTCAAATAACATTAATACCATATATCAAGTGTTCCTAGTGAGCCTTGGATCACATTATACAAGTTGCTTAAAAAAGGATTAGGCAATGGGGGGGATGTTGAAGTTGTTTGTCTTGGTTGTAGATTGTTCCTACTATTTTATGTATGAGCAACAGTACTGTAACTCAGTTGTTGTGAAACATTGTTCTAAAGTGGTTTGAGCATAAGGACAAGATTTTTTTGAACTTGTGATTTTTAAGAGTGTAGAAAAATGATAAGCTTAGGTGTGAGAGAGCACTCAAAGGTGGTGCAAGAGCACCTACACCTTATTAACAAGAAATTTTGATCCTTTGAAGATTTGGTGGATGATCAGTGGGTTAGTAAGGGTGTTTTGTGTTAAATTTTGCTAAATAAGGTCCAAAGGATCATATGCTATGTAATGGGGGGTTCTTGAGTCAATTATGTCTTAGGAGTCAATTAGAAATTTCAAATAGATGTAAACTTGTTAAGAGGATGTCAAAATGCAATTTATGGAGATATTAAGAGTTTTAGAGTTTAAAAAGTAGTTTGGAATGTTTGAAAGGTAGTTTTGAATTGAAAAGGTACAAAAATTCCTCTTCGTAAAATTTTTAAGGTTGATTGATCACATTTTTGGAAGAATTTTCATTAAGTTTCAACGTTCAAATCTGCATTTTCTCTATTTTTCTTGAAGTTTATTTGTGTTTTACAAACCCGTAAAGGTGTGACATGGTCCAAAATATTATGTTGATGTAGGTATATATATCTATTCTCATTTAAAGTCTATGTGAAGTCATAACTCATTTTTTTGTAAGAGATATCTTCATTTCATTGTGATTCCCCTATTTTGTTGAGTTAAGGATTTTGAGGGAAACAACATAATGTTTTAAGCAATCCCCCTATGGTTTGACCTTGTTGCTCAGTGGATTAGCTTGTAATATGTTAGTTTAGATGTTTCAATGCTTTTGGAACTAAGAGAGCAAAGAAATTTGATGGTGTTGTGAAGCCCTAGGGCTGGGTAGTGTTATTTCACCATGAAAATGAGGAACCATGATAGGGTTTTGACAATTTGATGAAAGAACTAGTCTTGTGAAGGTTTGGTGAATTTTTCTAGGTGATTTTGAAGATGTTTGAGGCATTTGTTTGATAGCGTAATCCCTGGAGGTTTATTTCCTATAAACCTTATGCCTTTGCATGGTAAAGTGAGGCTTTTCTAGAACAATGTTATAAAGGCCTTCAATGGGAAAAATAATCTTCAAATATGTTGTTTTGTGACATAATAAAAGATTTTCCAAGGTGATTGGGTGAAGAAAAGGTGAATAGGTGGCACTCTCTTTGTAAAAGAGGGCTAATTCACTAGCCTAGGGCAGAGGTGTGTTATTGGTTCTCAAAGTTGGTTCAAAAGAATAAATATTAGTTTTCACATATGTTGTATAACCCTAAAAAGGGTATTTAATTCAATATTTTTTTTGTGAGGTGTTTTGGGAAGTTGGGTTGAGAAATCCTTTAAAATGGGTTGCATATGATATAAGGAAAGCATGATTAGAGGGTGAATTTTGGGGAAAATCATCTAATTTACTTTGAAATCTGGTTGATATCAACTTTATTTTCATATTGAATGGTTTGACACCCCTATGTTGCATCAAAGCGGTATCAGAGCAAGGGAGTAGGTCTCTTGAGAAATAAGGTTAAAATTTTGTGTCCAAGGAGGTGTACTTAGAGGAATCAAAATGCCTCCTAAGGAAAGTGTTGCTGCAAAAAAATTGACAACCAAGGTAAGAAAATATAAGCCTTGGAGAGGGAAATTTCTATGTTGAAGGCTAAAGGTAGGGCTCTCTTGGAGGAGAGTGAAACAGAGAAAGAATCCACTAGTGATGAAGAGGAGATGGATCCAAAAGATGTAAGGATGATGAAGCTTTTGAAAGTTGTGAAGAAGGATGGACATGACAAAATGGATGTGCCTATGTATGGAGGATAATTAGATGGGGAAGAGCACTTGGATTGGATAGGGGATTTGGAGAACTATTTTGAAAGTGAGGAGGTAGGTGAAGAACACAAGGTGAAGAAGGAAAAGACCAAGTTGAAGGGACATGCCTTGTTGTAGTGGAATTTTATGCAAGATGAGAGGGAGAAAAAAGGAAAGAACAAGATCCCTTCTTGGGAGAGAATGAAGAAAAAAATCAAAGGTACGTTCCTACCTAAAGACTATAATGTTTAATTGATTTTAAAAGACTTCAAAATATTATGCAAAAGGATCTAGATGTGCAGACATATACTAAAGAGTTTTATAGGTTAAGTATAAGAGAAAAACATGAAGAAGATGAAGAAGAGAACATGGCTAGGTATCTCAATGGCTAGAGGTATAATATTCAAGATGAGATTAGTGTGTTGGCACCAAAAACGTTGGAAGAATGTTTTCAAATGGCTATTAATATTGAAAGAAAACTCAAGAGGAGATAAGAGAAGGTAGCAAGAGGTAGAGGCAACACTTCTAGGTGCAGAGGTACAACTTCAACATAAAAAAAGACCAAGGAAGACCTTGAAGATGCTGATAAGAACAAAGAACAAGAACTTGAAGCAAGTGGAGGATGGAGAGGTGGAAGGAAAAACTTCAGAAAAAGGAGAGATTTCAATGAGTTTTCAAGTAGGTGTTATAGATGCAATGAATTTGGACATCCATCTTTAAAGTGTCCTCAAAACCAAGGTTCAATCAAGTAGTGATAGGAAGAGTGAAAGAAGAACACAACTGATCTAAGAAGAAGAATGTGAAATTTCAAGTACTCTTGCATACCCAGAGGTGGGAGAAGCACTTATAATAAGAAATTTGTTGCAGGCACCTAAGGAGGAAGACATGAGTCAAAGAAGGAGTCTATTCTGAACTTCATGCAAATGTAGAGGTAAGGTATGTCAAGTGGTCATTGATTCAGATTCTTGAGATAATACGGTGTCTAGGGAGATGGTAGATAAGTTGAAACTAGAGAAAATTCCTCATGTAGCACCATACAAAGCCTCTTGGGTAAATGATAGCCAAATTCTAGTTGTGAATGAACAAGTATATGTAGATTTTCAGATTGGGGAGTTCAAGGATAGCGTTTTATGTGATGTTCTACCAATGGATTGTTGTCATTTTCTATTGGGGAGACCATAGAAATTTGACAGAAGGTCTATGTATGATGGTAGAGAAAAAACCTATACTATCAAGAAGGATGACAAGAGTTTTAAGCTAACTCCTTTGCAGGGAAGTGGAGAAGATAAGGGTAAGACTAAGGTTGTCATTTTTGTTAAAAGGGAGCCTCTAAGGCTCGAGGATAGCAAGACTAGTGTATTTACAGGTATGGAGCAGGTTAATGATGTTGGAATAGTAGGAAAGGAACCAAGGAATGATACAAGGATAGTTAAGACTTTAAAGGTGGAAGATGGCCCTATGGCTAAGTCTGAAACAAATCAAAGGAAGTGTGTTTCTATTTTGAAGAATGAGAGTAGCATGTTGATGCCACAAACAAGTCAAGGAAAGGATAACATGCAAATATAGGTTGAGAGTAAGGGTGATGACACCATCCTTGTAGGGACTATGAGTTGTCCAATAATAGTGCATAAGATTGGAGGGCAGTTTGGCACTGTCAAGGCAAAGTTTTCTAAGATTGTTGTGCTTGACAAGAGTAGGGAAGTGATGGAAAAAGGTAAAGCTATGTGTGGTAATATTTTATGTGCAAATCTAGGGATAGTAAGGGCACCATTTATAGGTGTAAAAAATGTTCGAGAATATGGAGTAGATCAATTGGTAGAAGACAAGTTGAGGCAAAGAGAGGACAAAGAAAAGTATGAGAAAAGGATAGCATGCACACCATTCTGGAGGAGAATTTCAATTAAGAAAGCCTATGGAGGGCATGGAGTTGAAAAAAGGTAGATAAGAACAATTTTATACTATCATTCATGAGGCATGAGTCTTTTTAAGCCCGGGTGTATGGTGTAGGAGCACCTACACCTTATTGACAAGAAATTTTGATCCTTTGAAGATTTGGTCAATAATTAGTGGGTTAGTAAGGGTGTTTTATGTTTAATATTTTTAAATAAGGTCCAAAGGACCATATGCTGTGTAAAGGGGGGTTATTGAGACAATTATTTCCTAGGAGTCAATTAGAAATTTGAAATAGATGTAAAGTTGTTAAGAAGTTGTCAAAATACAATTTATGGAGATTTTAAGAGTTTTAGTTTAAAAAGGAGTTGGGAATGTTATTTTGAATTGAAAAGGTATTAGAAGGCCTCTCCATGGAATTTTTAAGGTTGAGTGATCACATTTTGGAAGCAATTTCATTAAGTTTCAATGTTCAAATATACTTTTTCTCTATTTTTCCTGAAGTTTCTTTGTGTTGTATGGACCCGTATAGGTGTGACATGGTCTAAAATATTCCATGGATGTAGGTATCTATATCTATTCTCATTTAAAGTTGATTTGAATTCTTAACTCAGATTTTTGTAAGAGATATCTTTATTTCATTAGGACTGCCCTATTTTGCTAAGTTATGGGTTTTTAGGGAAACAAAATAATGTTTTAACCAATCCACCTACTGTTTAACCCTATCAAGCTTAGTGGAGTGACTTGTAAGATGTTATTTTATATGTTTCAATGCTTTGAGAACTAAGAGAGTGAATAAATTTGATGGTGGTGTGAAGCCCTACAGCTAGGTAGTGTTATTTCACCATGAAAATGAGGAACCATGATAGGGTTTTGACAATTTGATGAAATAACTAGTCTTGTGAAGGTTTGGTGAGCTTTTGTAGGTAAATTGGAATATTTCTGATAAAAAAAATTATTGGGTAAGCTCTGGAGGTGTGATTTCCTATAAACCCTATCCCTTTGCATGGTAAAGTGACGGTTTTCTAGAACAGTGTTATACAAGCCTTAAATAGAAAAACCAATCTTGAAATCTATTGTTTTGTGATAGAATAAAATATTGTCCAAGGTGATTGTGTGAAGAACAAGTGTATAGGTGGAACTCTCTTTGTAAAAGAGGGCTAATTCACTAGCCTAGGGCAGAGGTGTGTTATTGGTTCTCAAAGTTGGTCCAAAAGAATCAGTATTAGTTTTAACATATGTTGTACAACCCTGAAAAGAGTATCTGATTCACTAATTTGTTTGAGGTTTTTTGGGACGTTGGGTTGAAAAATCCCTTAAATTGGGTTGCATATGCTACAAGGATATCATGACTAGAGGGTGAATTTTGGGAAAAATCATCTGATTTACTTTGAAATCTTGTTGATATCAACTTGATTTGCATATTGAATGCTTTGACACCCCTATGCTACATCACGAGGGGTATCTAATGTGCATAACCTCGAAAGAATTATCCTTATTTTCATGATTCTTTAGTTAAGAGGAGTCTAATGTCACTTCATCATCTTCATCTAAGGAATTACTATTGTCAATGTTCTCATTTTCTTCCATCATTATATCTTTGCTAGTATGAGAGTTTTTAGTAGAACCACAAACCAAATGTTCTTGATATTGAAGGATTGGTTCTTCTAAGATAACTTCATCACACTCAAGGGAGCTATAAATAGTTGAATTTTCTTTTTCATCAACAATGTTGTCTTGTTCAAGGATGTTTTCTCTAGGGGAAGAGAGGAAATCAGGATTCCCATGACTTTCATCAATTAGATCTTCTAACATCAAATTATCATCTTCACAACTAGGAGATACACTAGGAGAAGAACAAATGTGATTGTCATTATCATTTTATGGTTTCATTCCTTTATTCCATAATATGATAGGTAAGGGAAGGATCACAAAGATGGTTCTCATAGATCTTAAAGTTTTGATCATCCAACACCAACATATCTTTACTTATACTTTCATCCTCTAGAACATTATCACCAAAGCTAAAGATGTTGGGAGATGAATGTAGACTACTTGAAGTTTCAAGGGTTATGTGGTCATCATGATTACCTATGGTAGTTTCTTCGTGATCATAAATTCCTTGTTCAGTAAGAGAGGTAAGGGGAGAGAAACAACTAGTACTCTAAAAAATCTCATTGATTGGTTCTTCCAACACCAAAATGTCCCCTTCACAAATAGGAGAGATATTAGGAGAAAAATGAATATTATTGTTAGGATTGTGTAAGGTTGTATTCTCTTTCACTAAAACACTCTCATAGGGAGGAGATATGGACCTTTTCTTAGCGTGAAAGGTAAGGTACTAGCATTGTTTGACCAAAAATGAAAAGCACTTTTAACCATCTCATGCATTGCTTTAATAATGTAAACAATGTATATCCAAATATGGAGAACACATGTATCCAATGTATGCAAAACTTTAAGAATGCAAACAATGTATATCAAAAAATGAAAAGCACCTTTATCAAACTTATGCAAACTTTTATGAATGTAAAAATTATATATACAAAAGTGAAAAATGCTTTTATCCATATTATGCAAAGCTTTAGAATTGTGAGCATTTTTAGATCTAATGATGCTTGTAATTGAAATGATTTCAAAAATAACTGCCCTAAATTGATGTTTTTGACCAAGATGTGTAAAATAGGCGTTCCCAAAACTTTCCATACTTATAGTATATGTTACCAAGAGTCTTAGGAAGCACAAAAAAGTAGATTTAAATCCTGAAAATCATAGCTTCAAACTCAATAGGGATTGAGATGCCAGTAAGGGCATCTTGGTCCTATTGAAGGAATTTTAAGGTTCTAGAAACTTGAATAGAATGCAATGAACTCAGACAAGATTCTAAGGTAAAAACCCAAAGAGGGACGAATATGCCAATAAGGTTTTTTTTGTCCTAGGGTAGGTTTTTATATAAAAATAGAAAATTTTGAGTTGTTTACTGTCTTCCCAGGTTGCCTACCCAGGGACCTGATGTTGAAAAATAGAAATTTGTGCAAATGAAGGCCAAAAAAAGTAACTAGTGACAAGTAATTGGATGCAAAATTGAATGTAATATTTTCAATTTTGAATGCAAAACAATGTTCCTAAATGCAATGAGGATGACTAATAATGCACTTTTTAATTTTTCAATGAGATGATATGATGCAAGAAACCAAAAATGCAACCTATATGCACTTTCACTAATGCAAATGTGAGAAACCATAGATGTATTTTCACTAATGTAAATGCAAGAACCCCTAGATGTAATTTCACTAATGCAAGATGTAAGAAACCCTAGATGTAATTTCACTAGTGCAAGATTCAATGCAAGAGTGAATGAAACCTATATCTAGGAATGTAATGAACTCCAAATAAAAAAATAAATGCTCAAGATGTCAAGTTCACTAAAATGAATAATAGGAAAGTGGGTGCTTTATGTCCTAGGTCATCGAACATCACTATTATCCTCAATTCATTCAATAATGTCCTAGGATCCCTAATTGGATTAACTATCAACCTCACAAGGTGAGTAAATTCTCAAAAAGGAGAAACTAGGAGGGTGTTCTTTATGTTGAAATAATGAAGAAGAATGACTATCTCTATAGTTTTGGGTTGTCATTGATGCCACCGTGTTATATGGGTTTTGATTGCAAATCTAATTCAGCGCTTCATTCGGTATTTTGGTTTGGTATTTGAACCAGTATACAAGCTACACCCTCCAGTATTTTAGTCTGTAATCCTCCATAGTAGATAGTTGATGCTTGTGGCTTTGGGAAATAGTTTATGGATGTTGAAAGAATGTATTTTTATAATCTCTCATGCTTTGGTGCTCGTACGACATATCAACATTATTTTATTGATTACTTTTTGTAATAAAGTTTATTTCTAGTCGACTTCATGAATAAGTTATGATATGGTGAATCAATTTATGTTATGTAGATATATATGCCACCTATCTTAGGTCTATGTTGACAAGATATAGTATGCTACATGCTTTGGTTTATTGGATGCAAATATTTTGCAAATTCTTGAAGCCAACAGTTAGTAATTTTGGTAAAGAAGGAGATGCATCTAATTAGGCTGGCATAATTGATGTTTGTGGATGGATCGAGTATATATTTTAAACACTTTTTGAAGATTGAGAAATCGACGAGGCAGTTGTGAATGCAAAGGAGAATTAGTGCAAATATGATGGAGTGTGTCAAGGCAGTTTACTGAGCATCATCGAAACTATATCAACACTTATTACGTGCACTCTTTTTAGTTCATTTTGCCTGTGAATCCAATTTTTCTTTTGTAATATTTTTCAAGGCATTGAGCCTCCTTGTAAACAGTGAGCTTTTGTATTCAAAAAGTGAGTCCTATTCAGGGTAGTGACCCCTTGGTAGTGAGCCTTATATATTTGGTTTTAGAACTACTTTATATTTTGAGTTAATCCTCACCATGGCTTTTCCCTCATTAGGTTTTCCACATAAAATCTAGTGTTCTTTATGTTAATTTTTCTTTTTTTTATCTATGTGCCATCAAAAAATGGCCCCTTGTCATTTTTATGGTCTTTTAGGTCTTGTTTCATGGTGTTGGAAATATTTTTCTTTGATTTTATGATGTATCTTTGCTTGAAAATGCTTATTTTGGTGCTAAAACTCAAAGAACGATGTCTTGTGAAGGTGTTGTGAAGTGTTGTAAGAAATCTCTACATTCTTCTATATTATATTTAATGAAATTCACCTAAAAACCAACTTTTCACTCATTAACAAGTCCTATTTTGAAGTGTTGTAAAGTCTTATAACAATATTTCACACTTTTCTAGAAACATTTTCACTATTTACACCATTCTCATGCTTTAATTTGTCTCTTTATGCCCTCATATGCTTATATTAAGTGTATTTTTGGGTCTTATACCGACAAACAACATTAAACACAACATTATTTCTAACACTTGGTTTTAGGTCCTAGGTGGGACCCATTTTCCAAGGGTGGTGAATGAGTCCCCCTTGGCCCCAAATTCTAAATATTTCAAAATCTCTTTCAATATTTTACTCAAATTAACGTCATGTTGGCTTGTGATGAGGTATGAATGGATAGTAAGGCACAAGATTTGTATAAATAAGTGATTTTCACCTCATTTTACATCTCATATACAATCAATTCATTCAAGCATTCAATATCCTAAGTCATTAAAGCAATCAAGCATTTTGTATCATCAATTCAAGCATTTTCAAGTACTTTGGAGTAGCCATTGACATCACTTTAGATTTGCATACTCAAGGACATTGGTAAGTTTGTAACACTTGCATTTTATTCATTTATAATTTCCTTTACATTTCATTTATCTCTATTGGGTTTGATTACCAAAGTAGGGTTTGACCAAAGCAAACCCCTATTCACTAAACCCCCCAACATTTTTCCCCTTTGTACATGTGTATTTGCTGCTTTGTTTTGCAGATTTAATAGGTTTAAAGGTGTTGAAAAGTGGAAATCAAGTCAACTTTGCTCTTCAAGTCAACTCATCATCTTTTCAAGCATTTTGAATGTTTTATATCTATTTTTTGTAGAATTGACCCCGACAACCCAATATTCGGATATTTTCAGATCTGGTGTAGTAGTGTTGCCTCATAATTTCCCATAAATATTGCGGAGGATTGATTTTCCACCCTTGGTGAATGAGTCTCACCTGAAATTTGAAAATCTATATTTTGTCAGATTCCAACTCCTAACTATCAGAAATCAGCTCCCAACACTTTTTCAAAAGCAAGAGGACTGATTCGCCACCCTTGGTGAATGAGTCCCACTGTAAAAAATAAAAAATATTCATCAGCATTCCAAACACTCTAGAAAGCTCACACAACATCTAGGTACACTCAGATTTAACCCTGTACCTTTTGTTCTGCACATTTCTTTTTGTTTTCAAACATAGCTTAAATTGCACTTTAGCACCCATTTTAGATCATCTTAATCAATCAATTGCATCTAGACCACTTCATTGACATCATACCACACTGACTACATCCTAAGTTGAATGTCCATAAGTATTTTAGGAGCCCCAGTATCTGTCTTTCTAGGTGGAAAAGCCTAGGAAGAGAGCAAGCATTTTAAGGTTCCCAAAATCTATGTCACAATCTACATTTCATATCCATACTTAATAACATAATAGTGTGGTTGTGAAGTTAATAAGTTAAATTGTTGAGTTTAATTTTTGGTGACAGCTAATTCACCCCCCTCTTAGTTGTCTTGTTCCTTTTTAACAATTGGTATAAGAGCTTTAGTTCCTTGGGATATAGCTTAACCGCTTGAGGAAGATCCTAAAGGTTGATCAAATAGATGATAAAGAAGAACTACGAGTTGCACTTGAGGACCTTAAAAATTTTGAAACTAAAAAAAAAGATCTGAAGGAAAATCTTGATAATGCAAATGAATGTGTCCAGAAACTAAAAGAAAAATTAAAGAAATTCAAGGAAAGACACAAAGAATTGAGTGAGCAGTAGAAACAAGAGATAATTGGACTGAAAGTGCTTATAGAAGAAAAGAAGAGAATTGAAGAATTATTATTTACAATGGTGAAGAACAAATTAGATGAATGCTCTAAACTTCAATAGGAGGTAGTAAGATTGAGAGTGTAACTGGAGAAGGAAAAACTCTGTGAGAACAATTTCAGATCTAACTGTGACAAGCTTGAAGAATTACTTGTTGGATAGAAACCAAGTAAAGACAAAGGTGGCTTGGGAAATGAAATAGGTGAAAGTTCAAAGGACAATCAAAAGACTCAATAGAAAGGGAAGAAAAAAATAAATTCAAGAAATTTTGCAAAGAGACTGCTTGTGGGATACCCTAATGCACAAAGGTATCCATCTTTCAATGGTATTTTCTATTTCTATAATAAATATGGTCACAAGGAAATAGAAAGTATGAGCAGAATGAATCAATTTCCTAGTTATTTCTCTAAACAATGTTTTTCATGCAAAAATATTGGACATAAAGCTACTAAATGTAGATCTCAGATGAGAATGATCAGTTGAGTGATGATGAATAGGTTTAATGGAGGAAAAATGAATCAATCCTTTAATGGCTACTATTATACCTACAACAAAGTTGGACACAAAGAAAATCAATCTAGATCAAGAAGTAATGAAGGTCAGACTAATCAAAAAGGTGTTTTTTGCTATAATTGCAACAAACCTAGACATATCTCAAAGTTTTGTAGAAGTAAGAAGGGAAAGCAGTCTACTCTAGTAGTGAAGAATGAACCAGCAAAGAAGATCAACAAAGAAGAGATGAAGCAAGAGATGAATAAGATATGGAGGAATAAAGAAGAACCTAAAATAGTTGATGTGTCTATGCCCTCATCCGGTACCAACAATTCCTCCAAGAAGTAGATTGAGCATGGTCTTAGGGGGAGCATTATTAGAAAACTATAAAACACCCCTAGATGAATGGTGTGTCAGAGGTTGGAATGAGGATATATTGTGAAGAATGAATAAACAAAATATTTGAAAAATAAACTAGAAAAAATAATGTTGTCATGCTAATTTATAGATAGAATTAGGGTTTTATGTGTTTAGAAGAATGGTTTTAGTAGCTTTTGATGTCTACCACAATTAATGTGAATTAGGGAAAATTGATGGTATATAAGGTAAAATTTGTAAGTGTTTTTGGATCACTTGAAGAGTTTGAAAGGAGCCCTGGAGCAATTTCAAAGTGATCTGAAGAAATTTTGAAGAAAATCATTATAGATAGTCAGGAATTATTTCCTAGTTTAGAAAGGGGAAGAAGGGAAAAGGAAGAAGTTTCGACTAAACAAAATGAATTCATAAAAACCACGACAATGGATAGAGGATCGAGTGGCGTCATTCAATTAAAGTTGAAAGGAGTTGAATTGGAAGAATTTGTTCATAGGAAAATAAAGGAAATGGAACAAGGGCTGAAGGAGAATGAGTTGAAAATTTCAAATGGAGAATCAAAGAAATATTTGACATCTATAGGTATTGTCTCTGGGGGTTGACAGTTTTTGACAGTTTCAGAAGCAGAATTGAAGTCATTGAAGCTGAGATGAATAGTAGTGGAAAGAAAATTTTTTTATTCAAAGATAGGGATGGAAAACAAAGAATAAGAGTTGGTGAATTGCAGGTTGAGTTTTTGACTACTCAAAGGGAAAGAGAAGATATGTTTAAAACCTTCTAATTGCTTAAGGAAGTTGCTGAGGTCTGGTTGGATCATCTCTCTAGAATTCTCTCTGATGCAGAAAATTGTGAATGATTGTGTTTGTCTTCTGATCAGACATCCTCCTTTACGTAGTTATCTTTATTGGAAGGTATGAATACAACAACGAATTCAGTTGTGCTTGCTTGGAAAATAATTCTTCTAATCATAAGAGAGAGGTACAAGAAAATATTTCATGTAAAAAGTGTCATCCTCATTTGAATGTTTTAGGAAACTGGAATTTATGTGTATATACAAGGTTATCATATAAATACGTTTACATCCTACCTTTTGGTCACCCTTTTCTATTGATGTCAAAGGCTAAGAGAGTTATGTGGAGAACTAAGGTGATAGGAGGAGATAATGTTGTATTTTGTAAATTTTGGCACATGTTGCCACCAATGACAAAGGGGGAGATTGTTGAAAGAATGAAGAAGAATGACTATCTCTACACTTTTGGGTTGTCATTGATGTCACCATGGGGTAAAAGCACAAAGTTGTGTCACACTTTATAAAGTAAACAACCGACACTGATCCAAATTTTAAACTTGAATCACTAAAAAGTGGCATATATGTTTCAAATTTTGAAATGATGTAAACTAATAAAATATGTATTTTTAGTATATTTTATGATTTTATTTTATTTTAAATATATATAAATAACTATTTTTTAAGAAATTAACACTGTGATATACTTGATAAAATACAAAAAAATGAAGTTGCATGAGACATCAAACTTTTAATAGTAATTTTTTTTTCTTTCAATTTTTTTGTGTGTATTTATAACTTTAAATTTTAGTGCATGGATACATTTTTTTCTAATTTTGATAAATATATATATTTTTAAATAAATATTAAAATGTGTGTGAATCAAGAAATGACTGTTTCCATCATACGTCAACTTTCATATTAAATATTTATTTAAAATGGAAAAAAAAATTGTACCATCTTAAAATAGATTCTTGTACCTAGTACATCATATTTTTTTCAATTTTTAAAAATATTTTTTAGTAGTTTTCCTTGGCATGGTAATCGGCCTAATATTTTGTGCTAATAACCTACTTTTAGCAAAATAAAAAATAAAATATAGATAATAATTAAAATATTAAAATAAATTTATTTCTAAAAACTACACTTATGGATCTACAAAAGGGTAATTTTATATTTTTTTAAAAATGTTATTTGCATTAGTAGGAGTTATTGAAACTAATTTTCAAATAATTTTTATTTTTGGTAATTTGGACTAAAAATTGGTTGCTCCATATATATTTTCAACCAACATTTTAGTTGAGAAATTGGTAAAGAGTATCCTAACTTAGCTAGAATGAATCTTACTAGATTATATGTTTGACCAAAATTGATTTTTAGTTAGAAATACTTAAATTAAGTTGTGTTGATAAGTTGGTTGAAAGTGTGACAAAAATTTGTGCTTTTACTTCATGTTATATAGGTTGTGATTGCAAGTCTATGTCAACGCTTGATCCAATATTTTGGTCCAATATCTGAACCAGTATACAAGCTACACCCTCTGGTATTTTAGTCAGCAATACTCTATGGTTGATAGTTGTTGCTTGTACTTTTGGGAAACAGTTTATGGATGTTGAAAGCATGTATGTTCAAAATATCTGATGCTCTGGTTCTCGTATGACATATTAGCATTATTTTGTTGATTAATTTTTGTAATTAAGTCTATTTCTAACCGACTTCATGAATAAGTTCTCATATGTTGAATCAATTTATGTTATGCAGATATATGTGTGACCTATCTTATGTCTATGTCGACATGATAAAGTATGCTACACATTTTGGTTTATTGGTTGGAAATATTTTGCAAATACTTGGAGCTGATAATTAGTAATTTTGGTAAACAAGAAGATGCATCTAATTAGGTTGACCTAATTGATGCTTGTAGATGGATTGAGTATATATGTTGAAATTTTTTCGAAGATGGAGAGATCGATGAGGCAATTGTGAATCTAAAGGAGACGAAGTGTGAATATGATGAAGTGTGTCAATTCAGTTTAATTATCATCACCGAAACTATATCATCACTTATTAGGTGCACTCTTTTTGGTTCATTTTGGCTGTGAAGCCAATTTTTGTTTTCTCGTCCTTTTTTAGGTAGTGAGCCTTCTTGTAAGCAATCAGCTTTTGTATCCAGACAATGAGTCCTATTCAACGTAGTGAGCCTTTGGCAATGATCCTTATATATTTAGTTTTGGAGCTACTTTATATTGTGATTTAATGCTCACTATAGTTTTTCTCTCATTGGGGTTTCCACGTAAAATCTAATGCTCTTTGTGTTGTTTTTTCATTTTGATATCTACATTTTATTTTCATACTTAATAAAAGAACAGTGTGTTTGTGAAGTTAATAAGTATTGAAGTTTTAAGTTTAATTTTGGTGACAACTGATTCACCCCCCTCTTAGTTATCATGTACCCTTTTAACACTTCAAGCTTTTTGGGGTTCATCACTAAGCAAATGCTTGGAAAAGACACTTTAACATTCAACTCACAAAACCTAGTAATGCAATCCAAATAATGAGTACAAATGATGAAATTAAGCTACAACAAGTTAGGGTATGTGTACTAGGAAGTCTGGAAATATAAAAATGTTGTCAAAAAGTGTTATGGAGGATTAAGATGCCCTAGATGGTGTCTTATTCCCAAGGCTCAAATCTCAGGGCATAGACATGAAAAAGGGACCCAATTAAGATGCATTTGAAATCTAGGTCCCAAGTCCTTTGGGGGAAAAAGATGCCCTAGGTGGCATTTTAGTCCTAGTCCAAAAATTAGGGACACAAAAAAAACATTAAATTACCATTTATCATTTGATATTTGTCGGGATTCTCCATAAAAATATATAATTCATAGGGCTTGTGGATGCAAAATAGGACCAATTAAGCCATTAATAAGCATAAATAAAGTAAGGCGGGCCCAAACAAGTGTGAAAATGCAAGGGTATTCATTTTACTACACTACAAGTATGTGCAAGCTAAGATAGGATATGTTACTAGTTAGCCAACCAACACCTTCTCCTGAGTGATACTTCCCCTCAACTCGAAGGAATTGAACATATATAGGTTTGCAACCACTAACACATGCACATGACAATCATTTGTTCACAAAATATGCAATATACATAATACATCTCCAAAGTTAGATTATCAATTCAATATTCATCCAATCACATAAATAAATTCCTTTATATAACATTAAATGAGATTATATTCATTCATAAATGTTAGAATTGGCTATGGCTGCCAAGATCTATAGACCAAATGAAAAGCACAAGAAGAGAGAGAGATGAATATGACAAGAATAAACTGTATTCAATGTCAATGATATGATTGTTATTGATTACAAATGAGAGATATGCCCTGGTTATATAGCCAAGGTGAGAGCATAGAAGGGCATAAGATTATGACAAGTGTAGTAATCTTATGACACGAGACAACTATGGAAAGCTATCACTCCACCTGAAGTGGAAAAGTGATAATGTGATAATCTCCACAAAAGGTGGATCACCCATAAAATGTGGAAGTGATAAAGTAATGACATGTCAAGTCCACGAAAAATGGAAATTCTCCAACAACCTCCTATGTGGTCCCTAAGTAAACTTAACTAAGGTGTAATTATGACATAGGACAAGGTACAACACTTTTAATTACACGAACACCCCCTTTAATTGCAACTTAGGGAGTGGAAAATTATTATGCAAAT
>VDFB02277480.1:0-32905 GCA_007258455.2 Sequoia sempervirens
ATCTCCATTGACCTTTTCCAATTACAATGTCATGCCCAAGAACTCTGAGCACTTTTGTTCTAAGTTCCATGTTAATGATCCCAATAGAACTATTAAGGAACACATCAGGATCTTTCAAACTAGCCTTAAGGATAGAGGAATAAATCATGAGGATGTAGCATGTAGACTCTTCCCTTATTTCTTGGGAGAGGATGCGTTCTATTGTTACAATCATTTTCCTTTTGGGTCCATTTGGCATTGGACTGAACTGGAGACTGCATTCTTGTAGAAGTTTAGGATTCTCATTAGTCCCAATGAGCTCTACCATCAGTTCACTAATGTTAAGAGAGAAGTCAATGAGCCTATAGGGTCCTGTAACAATAGGTTTCATTGTTCCTATACCCGACTACAGACCCCTTATGCTGTCGATGATCCCACTACTTTCAAAGTCTATTATGAGGGACTTGATAGTATTGCAACTACCTTCATGAAATGGAGAAACAACCCTCCTAATACCCTACTTGATGCATATGCAGAGGCTGTGAAGGTTAGCACTACTTTAAGGAAACATTTTTCTGGGCCTTTACCATCATTAGGACCCGCTGCTCACCCTGGACAACTCCCAGCTCTCAACCAGGCTCTTGCTAACCACTCTCCCATCATGAATCCAATACCTCAGTTGGCTCTGGTTCCTCACCAAGGACCTCCTGTGAGTCAAGTTCCACCTTCAATCAGCTACCCCCAGCAAAATGTAAATCAACCTCTTCATCCACAGCCTCAAGCTAGTTTTCCCACGTACTTGCAAAATTATGAAGTATTAAGCCAATCACTAAATTCCAATACTGTAGTAGGATATCCCCAAAATAGTGCAAACGAACCTCCATACAGAAATACTGACAAGGAGAGATTAGATGAATTGAATAAACAAGTGAAGAAGCTGAATATGGAGGTAACTTACCTGAGGAATTAGAACAGTCAGTTGCAAGCTGTTCAGAGAAATATGTAGGCCAATCATAATAGAAAGTCGAGAAAATAAAAAAGGAAAACATTTTAATAGGGAGAAACATCCTAAAAGAGGACATAACAATGACAGAGGATATATTAATGATAGAGGGTATAATAATGATAGAGGCCAGAATTATGATAAAGGACAATCCTCAGGCCAAAACTTTGATAGAGGGTAAGTTGGTGGACAAGGGTTTTACAGGAGACAACCACCTAGACAGAACAAGACTTGGAATACAAGGCCTAATAATGGAGGAGTCCCTACCCCATTGGATCAATCATTCAATCAACCAGTCAACCAAGAGAAGCCTCCAAGTGGTGTATATTTGGATGAGGCTACTTTATTTGGATGGTGTAGGCTCCATAAAATGAGTCAACATTATGAGTTAGATTGTCAAGAGTTCCATAAAACAACTTCAATCTTCCAATATGAAGTGGAGAACAAATCAGGTTGTCAAAAAATGGTGCCATCTACTCCCTATGATTCATCGGTGTTAGTTTTGAATCATGCTCCTTTTCCACAGAGCAAAGAAACCGTGCCTTAAAAAGAATTAGACCAGCTCAAGGAAGAGGCAGACCAGGTGTGAAATGGAGATGAGATTACAAAGTTGTTTGAGGAAAATCTAGTGAATGACAATGGCCCCATGGATGAAGAAGAAGCTTATGTTGAAGAGGTGTAGACCTTCCAGAGGCCTGTCAAGAAGTATGATTTAAGAGACCTTCCGCATAGACATCCATAGGATGGAGACCCCTTCACCACCTCCATTCCACCAAACAACTTCACAACACCTCCAAATCCTAATGCCAACAATAATCCACCATATCCTATGGTGTTGAGGTAGTATTTCTCCAAAGATCGAGCACAAATGGATCTATCAAAGGGAAAGAGTGTTGAAGCAAGGAAAGACAGGGTGGTGGAATATCCAAAGGAGACTCCTGTTGATCTAAGTGAGGAACAACTGGCTATACATGTTGTAGAAGAACTCAAGAAGCTAAAGGTAAGCCTCTCTGCATTTGAATTATTGAGAGTTCCAACCATTAGGAATGTAGTTCTAGGAGCTTACAATGCAAATTCCATATCACAAGATAAATCAGTTAGTGAAAGTATCAATAAAGCATCTAGTTCTCAAATGGTAGGAAGGAAAAACCAAAATCATAATTAAGTTCATGTGCCTCCTGAAGATAAGGGAAAAGAGAAGGATAGAAGTCATGTTGCTCAAGTGGATACTACCTTAACACTTCTTCAAGGGAATATGGACACTCCTCCATTCCTGATTTCTATCCGTATATTTGGTAAGAAGTTGCACAACTGTTTGTTGGATTTAGGTGCTTCCACAAATGTAATGCCCTTTGGTGTCTGTAGAGCTTTGCGTATTACTCTTGCTGATTCCAAAAAGAAAGTTACACAATTGGATAGGACTGAAGTTAATGTTGTAGGGGAATTAAATATGATTCATATGTAGCTTGCTTCTGATCCTAGAATTTAGCAGGTTATTAATATACAGGTGGTTGATATACCTGATGCTTACGGTCTAATCCTAGGAAGAGATTTCACTAGGGCTTTGAATGGATATGTATCAACTAATTCCTCTCATATGTGGCTTCCCTAGAAGGGAGTGCCAAATCAGATCAGGATTGAAAGAGAACCTAGAATGAAATACATGATCACAGAATATCAGAATACCTCCAATGAAATTTTGATAATAGAAGTATGGGAAATTATGTGCTTGCAACCCCTTTTGAGGAATCTGAGGCAGAGGAAGTCCTTATGTTCCATACTACGCCTATCGATCTCACAGTTGAATCCAGTGGTACTGAAGACTTGGTGGAACCAGTTGAAAATGATGATGATCCTAAAGATAATTAGCTAGGCTTGTTGGACAATTTCTAGGAATTCATTCAAAAGTGCATTGAGGATCAGATTCAGTTGGGTAGGGAAATAGATTTTAGAGATTTTCTCTTGCCAAATTGGTGCAGGGTCCATAATGCCTGCCATTCTAAACTAGATTGTTGCTTATTCCAGGCTGCAGTCGAACAAGTGCACAAGTGCATCAAACCCACTCCAGCAATAAAAATTAATATCTAGAAAGTCCAAGAGGATCCTAAAGGAAAGAAAGTGATGCTTTCTAAAGAACCTTCCAACAACAATAGTGCAAGAGATACATCGAGGAAGACTGTAGTTGTTGGTTGTTGGACTTTAAGATTTGATGGATCTAAATCAAAGCAAGGAGTTGGAGCAGGATTTGAGTTAATCAGTCCAAGAGGTAAAACTTTCTTTGTTTCTCATAGAATTTTGTTAGTAACCAAGATCAGATTTGCAAACTAAAAAGACCTTCCACAAAAGAGAAAATCCAAATAAGCAGAGAGGTTGCAAAAGGATGTGCAACATAATATTATTTAGGAATGCAATAATTACAAGATAATGATTTGCTTTATAAAAGAAAAGATGCATAACCCTAATCTTATCTTGAGCAACAAGATAGCTCAACAAGATAAGGATGACAACTAATTAACCTAGGAATTAAATAAAGCCTAAGTAAACTTATGCAAAGTGTAATTAATAATTAATTACACCAACACCCCCCATAAGTGCAACTTAGGGAGAAGCAAATTATTATGCAAAGTTGAGTCCTGACAACAAGGCCTGATCATGTACTCATTTACAAATGAAATGATGAGGTAGAGAAGGAAAACCAAGTGGGACAAAACCCCCTACAATGAGATGACTGGTATAAAGAAGCACTGGAAGAACACTGTGGAGTAACACTAGAACCAAAATCTGACAGGCAAGGAAAGATACCTCTGTCTACAAGAAACCAAAAATAGAATCATAATAATGTGACAGCAGACCCGATGCCACTGAACACTAGAAAACTCACAAAATAGAACAACCCTAGAATCTATGAAGCAATAGTAGATGAGATGATGACAGATTCTAGAAGTCATGTATCTTGATGTCAATGCCAAACTGTGACTGGAACTCTTCCATGGGAAGGAGTACCAAAAAAGGACTCTGGAACATTAACCATAAAAACATGGCCCTCAAACTAAGAAGAATTTGAACCAATGCGGATCAAGAAACATAATCTCTCAATTGAAGTGTGAACCGATGAATCTGATATGTGTCAAGCAATAGAAAAAATGTTGCCAAAAGAAACTAGGTAGCCAAATAACCCATACGAACTGCCAACAAATCAAGATGTATATGGAGATCAAAGTGCATGCACACTCTAATCATATTATTATGCAAGAAACCCCCCTGATGGAAATTTATCTCAGTTCATTTATTACAATAACCCAACAATTGTAAAAGGAGAGAATGTTAATGCATGCATAAAAAAAAAATAACATGATGTGGTACTGAAATGAAGTACAAATATTCAAGTTTCACCTTTCCAACTGCCAAAATATCCAAGTAATCTCCAAAACACCCATCGGGAAAAATCTGGAATAATGAAAAACTTGGAACAAATATAGAAAAAGTGCATGGACAGCAAGATAGAGCTCCTCAATATCTTTCCAACGCCTTAAAGAAGATGAAAATCGAAGATTGTGGCAAAACGTTATGAGCTCGGAAGCCCAAAATGAACATCTAACTTCAAACAAAAAAAAGTAGCTAAATAGAAAAAATATTGTAAAATAAACTACACCACTGAAAATTTCTCAGAACTAGCTTTACGGTGATATCTTGGTTGCTCGATTTTGATATCGTATGCGCAAGTTATGACCAAAAGAAAAAAACTGCTCCTTTAGGAAAAATCAAGGCTAGGAGGGGCAAAGAGGGGTCGTACAGCTAATGATGTCAACACTTCATGGAAAAAAAATTGATGGCCATCTGGCTGTTGGCGCAAAATATCTCCCCCCTGCAAAAAAATTGATAGCCGGCGGAAGAATATGCTGCATGGAAAAGGGAATATTCCCTATGTGTGGTTTGAGGCTACGCACGAGCCCCTGGTCGCTGATATGACCAAGGTTGGGGGCTCGGATTGTCGGGGGCTTGATCTCAACTCCCGGATCTCCATATGGCCGTGGCTGGCATAGAAGGGCCCCTGGGGGTGGAGCGGATGGCCCCCGGTCCTCCATGTGACCAGGGCGGAGCGGATGGAGCCCGCGGGGGCTGGAGGAGTTGGCGGTTGGAGGGCATTGGAGACCGGCGGTGGTGGCGGGCTGGTGGCTGCCCAGTGGCTATCAGGCAGGAGAAACCTTTTACACTGCAGGCACAGGCCCGAATCCCGAAAAAATGCCTTTATTGAATTTTTTTCATTTTTCGTGTGTTGGGAAGTGTGTTGGGGAGACCGTATGGCCTCCCTGGCAAATTTTTTTTGCCTCAGAAACAAATTTCACCAAAATTGATGAAATAAAAGGCGATCTTAGGTTTTTTGGCCGCTGCGAATGCGATGGTGACCTCCATTTGTGCTCAAACTGCTCCAAAAATTCAGCTACCCCCAGAGCTTGCAAAAAAACTCCGAGCTTGAAACCCTCACAGATCTGGAAAACGATGGCCAAAATCTGCAAAACAAAAGCCAATCTTGACTTTTTCTAGCACTCTGAATCCAATGGTGAAGCTTGATTTGATCCAAAACACCTCATGAATGAACTCAAGGAATGATAGCCTCAAGGAATCCTGAACAAACCCTGCAATGATTTTCTCAAAAATATGAGAAGGGGCTGCAAATCAAGGCTTTGATACCATGTTAGAAACCAAGATCAGATTTGCAAACCCGAATGTCCTTCCATAGAAGAGAAAAATAGAAAAAATAGAGAGGTTGCAAAAATATGTGCAACATAATATTATTCGAGAATTCAATAATTACAAGATAATGATTTGCTTTATAAAAGCAAAGATGCATAACCCTAATCTTATCTTGAGCAACAAGATAGCTCAACAAGATAAGGATGACAACTAATTAACCTAGGAATTAAATAAAGCCTAAGTAAACTTATGCAAAGTGTAATTAATAATTAATTACACCAACAACTTCAATTTCATTGCACTAATAATGTATCAGAATACAAGGCTTTGGTCCATGGGCTATTAATGGCACTAAAGAAAAAGGTTAAGATTTTGCAAGCCTTTGGGGATTTTGAGTTAGTGGTTAAGCAAGTTAGGAGACAATACTCTTGTCATGATAGAAGGATGACCAATTATAGGCACATAGTATGGGACCTTATTGAAGGGTTTGATGCCTTCAACATTCAGTTGATCCCACGAAGTAAAAAAAAGATGAATAACTCCCTTGCTCAGGCAAATATCACCAATTTCTAGGTATTTGAAGATGATAAGAATATCCTGGATTTTATCACAAGCAAATATTGAATCTTTGACTTATCAGATCTAGCAATATAATGATACTTCAACCCTAATTCTAACCAAGTCGGCCAATGGTGGAGTAACCAATACTTTGAATTTCCTTTCCATAAATTTAATTTCATCTCTTGAATGCTCAATGACTATTTCCCAATCAGTCCCAAGGGCTCCTGATATCTATCTTGATTCTTTCTACTTGAAAAATAGTAGACCCCTCAACACTCGGATTCAACGCCTTATCCCTAGTTCCACCAGTCATCGCATTCCTTGACTTAGCCTACACTCAGCAAAGGAAACCATAGTAAAGATCACATAAACAAATTATTCATAAACAACATATTCATCCTTAAAATGAGTCCCAAGATAAGAAAGGTGCCATTAAATCTCATATAAATGATCATATCAGAGTTCGGATTTCAGGTCCACCCACATAATCCAAGCTAGGGAGGAATTTCAAAAAATTCCTAGCGAGATAGATTCTAGCAGAATAAACATGAAAACACCTATTAGTAACTTAATCTGATCATTATCAACCAAGAAACAACATGAGAGATCTTAAAATAGCCCAAATTAATCATAAAATTCATAGCCATTCGTTAACAAGTCATGCCATCTCATAATCCTTCATTTCCCACCAAGTTCCAGAGAAATCCGCATGGGACGAATTTCCACAAACGAAGCGATAGTCTACAAATTTCAGAAAAAAAAAGGAACAAAGGACTTTCGGGAAAATCCGGAGGGAGAGGAAATCCGTGGGGAAGATGAAACTCCGGAAAACTCTGAATTTCAGGAAAATCACAAGAAAACGGAAAGTTGAGAAATTTTGGCCAAAGTGGAATTCCGCGAAGATCTTGAAATACCAAATACCATAATTTTCTTGCAACTCCATTCACTCAAATTGATCGAATGATCACAAATTTGAGGACCCTGAGTATGGAACCAGTTTAACTTGAACCTCCTACAAATCTTCCTTGAATTATAGGCTCACTCAAAAATAAATTAAGATGAAATGGTGATGCACTAGGCATGAAACCCTAAATTTTGACCATTAACGTATAGAGCAAGCTCAAACCAAGACAACTCGACTGTTGGGTTCTCACAAAGGTTATTTATGGCCCACAAGCAAGCTATCTCTAGATGTGAATGAAAGAATGAACTTGAAACTTACTTGGGAAACCATGAATTAGACAATATCATGCAACCCAAGCCACGAAATGCCCAAACATATAGGAATTTGAACTCCAAGAAAATCTATAATGCCAAATCCTTACTTACATTCATCAATCAAAAGCAAGGGAACATGTACATACCATTTGATGAAGTGGAAATTGATCTAAAAAATAACAAATGTCAGTTTATTGGCACTCAACAAAGAACAACAACGATAATGCCCAGGAAATCACCACCAAATCCAATAATTTGCAAACCTAGCGATCCAAATCAAGTCCAACATTCAAAGAATAAACTCCTCAACTCAATTGAACCCAAATGATAAAGCATAGTGGCATAAGAATCCCCAAGTATTGACTAAATACATCCCTCACAATTCATACAAGGAGCATAAATGCAGTCGACAAGACAAGATGAAGGAATTCATAAACCTGATGGAAAAATGAAATTTCAGAAAAATATGGCCCATGCAGAATTCTATGAAGAACCAAATTCTCATAAATGAAGCATTGAAACCCTTTCGTCGGAGTTTGAGTGAAATCCGGGAAAATCCCAATGGGGTGGAAAATCCTGAAATGCAGTAAAAACCTGAACTTGCTTCAGAACCTAAGATTTTCAAAGTGCAACTCAGGGGATCACCTAGGAAAGCAAGATAAACATTTTAAGCTCATGCCAAGGAAAGGTTTATCCTGAAAATCAAAGGGCGAAAACAACAAGAGCGGAAGCAAAGAAGGGTCCCTGCATTTAGCGGGGTGTGTGTGCAAAAACTACACAATAAATGGCGACTCCGCTGGGAAAATGCTCAAAGCATTTGATGATGAACAAGAATCACGAACAAAAAATATTTGGTTTCGATCTCCCTATCAAACAAACAAATCAAAATGCAAGATTAAAGAATTAGAACCAAAGGTAGACTGAACCTTCCATAGAGTAAAAATCCAAGTGTGTGCACATGAGTTCATTTCCCTCCTTGAGCTACTGCAGAAACCAAGTTCAATCAGGTTGGGCTACGTAAAGATTCTAACTCCAAAAACAACTTGGATAGAGCCTCGTTTCTAGTCAGGCATCTGTAGCCTCAACGGGGCTATCACTGTGACTCTCCCGAACATAGCTCTATTTCCAGCCAGGCATCCATAGCCCCGATAGATATATTTAGATACCCTTGATAGGTTGAATTCACATGATTTTCAATATTTTCTCTTTTCTTCTTTTGATATTATTTTCTTTTCATTTTTTCATTTCAACCTGTGAACAATGAAGTTCACACTCAGGGTTGAGAACCACAGTGGCACTGAAGCAGAAATAGGATTTTTCACCTAACAAGACCTCACAAGGACCCTACCAAAACTTCAAGATTCTTAAGATGTATGAGAGATATAAGATTTTAGAATACTTCAAATTCAAATCAAACCAGTGACCCATCTTCCTTAAATCAAACATTTAGACTGTTGGACGATAGCGAAGACCTCAACCGTCCATTCAAGACACTCGATTAAAGTTCATCAAGGAAATACTCAGAACAGTCCAAGATAAAAGAATATTTTCCATGCAGGTGCAACACATCTAGAAGAAAACAAGAAGACCTCTAAAGCAAAAGCAGAGCAAAACACACCAAACCGAAAGCAAACCTACTCTAACCAAAGCAAAGTAAAGCAAAAAGGGAAACCTAATCTAACCAAAGAAAACAAAAGCAAAGAAAAAAAGGGAACCAACTCTAACTATGTAGAGGAAAAGAGCTCAAAATAGTTCAAGTCTGGAAATAATGCTTCAAATACTGCCCATTAACAGGCAATGGGATATCCTCCCCAGTGAGAGTTTTCAAGCGGAAAGCATTATCTCCCAGGATCTTTGAAATCTGGTAAGGGCCAAGAAAAAGTTTGTCAAATTTACCATGCTCCCCCTTACGGTCATGGGCTTTATCCCAGTAGAGAACCAAGTCAGAAATCCAAAAGGATTTTACCTTGGCTCTTCTATCAAGCCACCTTTTGACTACACCCTGATGTTTGGAAAAGTTTAAAAAGGCTTCATCTCTTCTTTCTTCAAGGTGTAAGAGCTCCTGTAGGTGGGCCTCACACTTGTTTTCTTCATCATAATATTAATTAATGAACTGTAAAGTGGGGATCCTCATATTAATTGGAAATACAGGTTCCAGGCCATACACTAGATGATAAGGGGAGGTCCCTATGGAAGTCTTCTGTCTTGTACGATCTGCCCATAGAGAAAATATAACCTGAGTGTTCCAATCCTTGGGATTCTTCTCTAGTAACTTATGGATGACTGTTAAGAGGTTTTTATTGGAAGACTCAGCCAAACCATTACCTTGTGGATAGTAATTAAATTTAAACTTTATTATGATCCCGTGATCAAAAGCCCAGTTAGAAAATTTCAATGATGCAAATGTAGGACCATTATCACAAACCAAAGATAAAGGACATCCAAAGCAATTGATAATACTTGATTCAATGAATCTATTACCACTTTAGAAGTACACTGCTTGCATGTAAGAGCTTCAGTCCATCATGTAAAGTAATCAGTAAAAGTGAGAATATACCTGTGACTCGCAGAGGAAGGTGGATTGATGGGACCTAAGAAGTCCATTCCCCACTATGCAAAAGGTTTTACCTGAAAGATTGGCTGAAGTGGAAGAGCTGCATACTTCTCTCTGGTTGCTGCAGTCTGGCACACATGGCAAGTTGTGATATGACTATGTGTGTCCTTGAACAATGTAGGCCAATACTAACCAACCCTCAAAATCTGATTTGCAGTGGCATGTGCTGATCCATGGCCAGTACCATATCTATCATGAAATTTTGCCATGAATCTCTCAGCTTCATGTCTCCCTAAGCACTTCAGGTAGATACCTTAATGATTTTTCTTATATAGAACAACTCCCTTCAACATGAAATTTTCACTCTTCAAACATAATTCCTTTCTCTGTACTGCATTTAGATGGTCAGTACACCTTTGAGTCAGGAGATAATGAATGCTATCATCATACGATTCCCCGAGAGAAACATCTTCTATATTGTAACACTGAGCTGCAAGATCAGGGCCTATTTCTACCATTGTCCTTGTAAGTCCTTGCCTTCTTACTAGCTTCATGGGTTGAATCTCAATATTGTACTCCTGTAACATAGTTACCCACTTAGCTTTGCGCTCTCGTAGCTCATTCTACATCAACAACAACTTGACTGTAGGATCAGGAACTATTGCAATGACCTTGTTTCTGAGGAGATAGTGTCTAAATTTCTTCACAGCTCTGACTAATGCATAAGCCTACTTCTCCACACTTAGGTACATTAAATTTGCTTCCTTCAATGGTGCACTCATAAATGCTATGGGATGATCATTTCCTTGATCAAATTTTTGAGTCAACATAGCAACATAGGAGTGATCAGAAGAAAACGAATATATATAGAATGGCTTAGCATAGTCTAGAATCACTAAAACTGGAGCTTTAGCAATATCCCTTTTTATGTCTACAAATGCTTCCCTAGCTTCTGTACTCCATTCAACTTTGGCTTCCTATTTCAACATTCCATTTAGTGGCTTTACTATTTCTGCAAATCCAGCGATTAACTTCCTTACAAAGTTGATCTTGTGAAAGAATGATTTCATTTCTTTCTTACTAGTAGGTGGCGAGATCTTAAGTATAGCTTCCACTCATTCTGGATCAATGGAAATTCCTTTCTCAGAGATAACGTGTCCCAACAATTTTCCCTTTGTAACTCCAAATATGCATTTCTTTGGATTGAGAGATATACCGAATTCCCTACACTTCTGAAACACTTTATACAAATCTCCTATATGGTCACCTCTCTTCTTGTAAAATACTATCAAGTCATCCATATAAATGATTATGAATTTACCAATTATTTCTTTAAACACAATGTCCATGGCCCTCTAAAATGTGGCCCCAACATTAGTCAAACCGAAGAGCATTCTTCTGTAGGCAAAAGTTCCCCACTTAGTGGTTAAAGCAGTTTTATGCCTGTCTTTATACTGCACCATAACCTAGTTGTACCCTGAGTAGCCATCCATAAAAGACATCATTTTGGAACCATTGACAATCTGAAGTACTTCATCCAGCGAGGGTACTGAATAATTATCCTTTTTTGATGCTCTATTGAGGTTCCTAAAATCTACACACAACCTGATTTCACCACTCTTTTTTTGCACACCACTCTTTTTTCTTACTGGAACCAAGTTCGTCACCTAGGTGGAATGTCTGATTGGTAATATGATCCTTACAGATAGTAGCTTCTGCACTTCCTTTTGAATGATTGGTTCTAGTAAAGCATTGATGGGTCTCTGCCTCTGCCTGAAGGGTCTTACTCCTGGATTGAGAGGGATAGTGTGAGTTATAATTGATGTGTCATAGGTCTTCAAGTCTACATAACTCCAAGCTATCACATCTTGATATGTATGTAATGCATTGATTATTCATTTCCTCTCTTCTGGAGTACATACTTTACCAATGAAGACATTCTTGACATCCTCATGAGTTCCCATATTATACTTTTCACATTGTCCACTAATGGACTCTTTCTTGGAATCCTGTTCCTGATCTTTGACCTCATCTAGATAAAAATTCCTCTCTAATTGCACCATTCCTCTGGGAATAGTATTGGCCTTCATATTAATTACCCCTTCCAAATCCATCTCTGCTTCTTGGAGTTCAGTTTCATCAATAATTTGAGAAGCAAAGAAATTCAAGCTTGTGATAAAATCTAGGATATGCTTATCATCTTCAAATACCTAGAAATTGGTGATATTGTCAGGTACTAAAGGTACTGGAGTTAATTCCACTATAAATTTTTTCAATCCAGAAAGAGAAAAAGGTTGCAATGTACTAGCTGCCTGAGCAAGGGTGTCAACCGTCTGGTTTTTACTTTGTGGGATCAACTAAATGTTGAGGGCATCAAACCCTTCAATAAGGTCCCATACTCTGTGCCTATAATTGGTCATCCTTCTGTCATGACAAGAGTATTGTCTCCTAACTTGCTTAACCACTAACTCAGAATCTCCAAAGACTTGCAAAATATTAACCTTTTTCTTTAGTGCCATTAACAACCCATGGAACAAAGCCTCGTATTCTACTACATTATTAGTGCAATGAAATTGAAGTATATGAGATGCATAAATTATTTTACCTCTTGGACTTAATAACTCAAATCCTGCTCCAACTCCTTACTTTGATTTAGATCCATCAAATCTTAAATTCCAACAACCAACAACTGCAAACTTCCTCTCTGTATCTCTTACACTGTTGTTGCTGGAAGGTTCTTCAGAAAGCATCACTTTCTTTCCTTTAGGATCCTCTTGGAAATTTTGGATATTAATTTTGATTGCTAGAGTGGGGTTGATGCACTTCTGCAGTTGTTCCACTGTAGCCTAGAATAAGCAACAATCTAGTTCAGAATGGGAGGCATTATGGACCCTGCATCAATTTGGCAAGATAAAATCTCCGAAATTCATTTCCCTACCCAACTAAATCTGATCCTCAATGCACTTTTGAATGAATTCCTGGAAATTGTCCAACAAGCCCAGCTAATTATCTTCGAGATCATCATCATTTTCAACTGGTTCCACCAAGGCTTCAGTACCACTAGATTCATCTGTGAGATCAATAGGTGCAATATGGAACATAAGGAATTCCTCTGCCTCAGATTCCTCAAAAGGGGTTTCAAGCACATAATTTCCCATACTTAATTCTATTATCATAATTTCATTGGAGGTATTATGATATTTTGTGATCATGTATTTCATTCTAGGTTCTCTTTCAATCCTGATCTGATTTGGCACTCCCTTCCAGGGAAGCCACATATGAGAGTGATAAGTTGATACATAGCCATTCAAAGCCCTAGTGAAGTCTCTTCCCAGGATTAGCCTGTAAGCATCAGGTATATCAACCACCTGCATATTAATAACCTGCTGAATTCTAGGATCAGAAGCAACCTGCATATGAATCATATTTAATTCCCCTACAATATTAACTTCAGTCCTATCCAGTTGTGTAACTTTCTTTTGGGAATCAGTAGGAGTAATATCCAAAGCTCTACAGAAACCAAAGGGCATTACATTGGTGGAAGCACCTGAATCCAACAAACAGTTGTGCAAGTTCTTACCAAATATGGGGACATAAATAAGGAATGGAGGATTTTCCATTTCCCCTTGAAATAGAGTTAAGGGAGTATCCACTTGAGCAACCTGAGTTCTATCTTTCTCTTTTCCCTTATCTCCAAGAGGCACATGAACTTGATTATGAGTCTGATTTTTCCTTCCTACCATTTGAGAACTAGATGCTTTATTAATACTTTCACTAACTGATTTATCTTGTGATATGGAATTTGCATTGTAAGCTCCTAGAACTACTTTCCTAATGGTTGGAACTCTTAATAATTCAAATGTAGAGAGGGTTACCTTTAGCTTCTTGAGTTCTTCTACAACATATATAGCTAGTTGTTCCTCACTCAGATCAACTGGAGTCTCCTTTGGATATTCCACCACCCTATTTTTGCTTGCTTCAACACTCTTTCCCTTTGATAGATCCATTTGTGCTTGATCTTTGGAGAAATACTACCTTTACATTGGAGGATATGGCGGACTATTGTTGGCATTAGGATCTGAAGGTGTTGTGAAGTTGTTTGGTGGAATGGAGGTGGTGAAGGGGCCTCCAACTTGTGGATGTCTATGCGGTAGGTCTCTCAAATCATACTTCTTGAAAGGCCTCTGGAAGTTCTATACCTCTTCAACATAAGATTCTTCTTCATTCATGGGGCCATTTTCATTCACTCGATTTTCGTCAAACAACTATGTAATCTCATCTCCATTGCACACTTGGTCTGCCTCTTCCTTGAGCTAGTTTGATTCTTCTTCAGACACATTTTCTTTGCTCTGTGGAAAAGGAGCATGATTTAGTACTAACGCTGATGAATCATAGGGAGTAGATGGAACTGTAACTAAGGGTAAAGTTTTGGATTAGATTCACTAATCAATAAAGCATATAAAATAAACCGAAAGACCTATCAAAAACAATGAAAACTAAAAATAAGAACAAATATACCTTTCATTCGTAGGAGTTTCCATGATTCACCTTGATAGTACCTTCTTACTTGCTGATTTGTGTTGCCCTCAGATTCAACGTGCGAGCAATCCTTGACGAAGACCTACACAAGCTTTGAAGGATTTGAATCTATATGCCTATGCCTATGTCTATGAAAAAAATGACTCTAAAATGCCAAATTAATCTAAGTATTAATATGCCAGAATATTGTAATCTATGTGCATAATGTAGAAATGAGAGAAAAATAGCATTTTATAGAAAATGCCATTTTGAATGGATGGACGAGATTAACTTTTGACAGAGACCTAAAATCAAAGGCCCAGATTAAATCTGACAATCCCTAATTAGGGTTAGGGAAAAGTCATTAATTGAGTGGTCGAGATGTCATCTAAGAAGATCGAATCAGCGGTGGAGAATAAATGAGGAAATTAATTCAAAAATAAAGATTTTCGAAAATGAAGAAGATAAAGACTGGACTGAAGATCAGTTTTGGAAAGATCAAGAATCTTCCCGATCACTTGATTTCTTGAGGAAAGTTACCAATTTGGAACTAAATTAATTCCAAATGTGAATTTTGTGAAATAATAAATAATCAATTTTCAGATTATTTACCAAAATGGACTGTCAGTTAAGATTGAGATGACATTTTAAATAATTTCATTTATTTAAAATGAGAAGAATATTAATTTAGCAGATAAGACTAATAATTAAATAAATTAATTATTCATTTAATTATGAAAGTTAGTGACATATTAAATAAATAAATAAAAACTTATTTATTTAATAATCAGGAAGAATAAAGTGAATAGAAGGTAATTAAATAAATTAAGAAATTTATTTAATTAAGGGAAGACTTAGACAATTAATGACGTATTTAATAAATAAATAAGATTTATTTATTTAATAATCATGAAGAATAAAGGACATGAATTAATTAAATAATTATGAATTATTTAATCAATAGTCGAATGTGGACCAAGGACATAATTAAATGTCATAATTATACTAGGACGAAAGTGGTAAAATGAAGCTTGCAGCCTAGGTCATTTTAGGTGTCTACATTTTTCCCTCTTTGTCATAATGTAGCGCATTCGCCATTGGACAAAGAAAACAAGTCAAAGCCATGCCCAAAGAAGGTATGGAAGTATCATTGAAATTTTTTCAAATTTTGGGTCGACAAGAGAAAAATTTGTAAAGGTCCCGATAAATCAATTCCATGACTAGAAAAACAAAGGTGCATTTAGTTTTGAATTCTGACATGTTTAAAGTAGCTAACAGGGTGGTCAAAGTTGGTCCAATGAGCCTCCAGTAATAACCTAGTTGACAAATGCCATTTTGACTTTATAAATAGGTTGAAAAAGGGGTAAAAGTCAATTCACTTTTACTATTTACTTTGCAAATTTTGAGCATTCAGAGCAAAAAGGAGAGTGCAATGATGATGGTTCAGAGCCAGCGGTATGTACCCCGGTCCCACCTTGTAATTTTTTCATTTTGCGTGTCTTAATTAGGTTTCTAGGGTGAGTTACGAATGCACCGCAACGCATATGCGTTCATGTTCGATGCATTTGCCTTCGTGTTCGACGCATTTTCCTTCATGTTCAACACATATGATGTGTCATGACACAAGTGCAACAAAGAATTAGGGTAGAGTAGTGGTTTGCGTTGCATTTTCTAGAAACTGCGACGCATTCACTTTTTCGAGTCGCATTTGAATGTTTGAATGCCGTAATCGTCAATGTGCAATGCATTCGCTAGTTTGATCCATGCAATTGTGGTTATGCGACACATGCGATTTTCTGTGACGCAAACATGAACATGTGACACATTAGACATAACAAACGATGCATTTGACATTTTTCACTGCATTTGATGTACAGAATGACGTAATTGACGTTCTGAGACGCAATTGCTTTAGTGCGATGTATTTTCCTTTGACCTTGATGATCGCTACTTTTGATATTTGTTTAACCTTAGATGCTTTTGATACTACTGACAGTTCTGAATCCACTAACGGTCTCGATGTAGAGACTGGTGCCATGATATGCCAATAATGACCTTGCTAAAGGAGTTGTCTTGTTAGGATCATAGCACTTATATACAACTGATCGATGTCATTGTGATCCTTTCTGATACTAGAGTTGGCCTTATCAAAATACGCACATCGCAATAGAGTACCATGAGAGTCCTTGTGGTAAAGAGTTGCTGCCATGATGTGACAAATTTGTGACGTGGGATTTTTGGACTTTAGGTGAGATGTAGGATTATGACAGCTGATGGTAGACGTGGAAAACTTGTTTGAACATTTGGATGAATTAATTTTTATTTTCCAAACCTGGGATGTTGGATGACAAATTTTGAGGATGGTGTTTGGAACCAATACTCTTAGATGCCTTGTTTGATGACCATTTTAAAAAGGTGTATATGTGTTATATGGGGAGTCCTTAATCTTGTGGTTCCATATCTATCGATTTTTTTCTTTTGACATATTTTCTTTGTTTGATCCATCTTTCTTTGGGATCCATTTTAATTTCATTTGTCCACTTGTCTTTTGTTTGATTCAATGGCCTTTGACATTTGATTTTGATCTTTTGACTTGTAAGACTTTTGTTTTTGTTGGTTCCAAAGGGAGGGTTTATTTATGATGGAATGATGGTTCATGGTGTGGGTGGACGGGGTGTTGGCAACAACCTTATGACAAGGATTTCTCATGGACTCCATTTTGACGTTTGTATCTAACAAAGTTGCCCCCAGTATCGAGGAGGTACCACTGACATCGTTTGATTTACTAATTGAGGAAATAGCCAAGACCTCATGTCTCTGTAATTTTCCCAAGTCAGACATTCTAGAATGCCTGCTCATGGGCTGCCTCAGGTCCTTTTCCTTCGATATTACATGCTTTGACATATTTTATTTGTGATGGGGTATCGTTGTTTTGAAAGCAAGATGCTAAATTCCAATAGGGTATGTGGATACTGTCACTTGTAATTTCGTCTGCAAGAAAGCCTGCTCTGACAAAGATAGCTGAAGCTAGTTGATAAAGTGTCTTAGCTTCGTTGTCATGTTGGACATATTCCTGACTGATATCTTTGATCTAATTGTGTGACATGTCAGGTTTAGATGATGTTGGAAGCTCCATGAAGTTCTAAGCCAATAATATAAGTTTAGCATCACAGTCCAATGATTTTAGCTATAACTTGATCATATGCAGCCATGTCCATAGTGGAAGATTCTTGTTCTGGAGGAATATTGTCTGTGTCCCATGGAGGCAAGTGTCTCATCGTGGGAAGTGTCAATAGTTGAGGCCTTTGTAAGGTCGGCAAGTGTTTGATCATGAATGGCGTAAAGGTCAAGGAGTGGATCATTTTGGACTTCTTGGTCAACAATAGGGTCTTGGTCAAAGATGGGGTTGTCGTAGATGATATAATCATAAATGGAATTTTTGTTAAGGATAGGTGTGTTTTGGATGTCATGATTATTTTGAAGGACATCTTGAATGGACTTTGAGATAGGGTCATGGGATGGACTACCTTATTCTTGACATGAGGGTGACATTATAAGGTCATGATTTGGACTTTCATTTTGACATGTATCCTCAAGTTTATTAAATGGGATTTGACTTTGGACTATGATAGAATTTTTATGACTAGATGTGGCTTGTGAGGGGATGACTTGAAAAGGATTAATGAATGATGGACTAGGATAGGACGTGGGGACTTGGACTGGACTAGTATATGAAGGACTAGGATAGGACATGGGGGACTTGACCTGATATGTCATGGAGTCTTGGACTGGATTAGGATGTGGCGGCATAGGATGTGACATGGAGACTTCGACTATATTAGTTGGTAATGACATAGGATATGAGATAGGGACTTGGACTGGATTGGAGTAAGGTTGACTAAAATGGGACGTGGAGACTTGGGCTGAATCGATATGGTATGATGTGGGGACATGACATGTGTTGGTAGATAGTTGATAAGGCATGTTGACTTGGATGAGATTGATAGGTGAAGGGTCAAAATATGACGTGGAGGTTTTGAATGGACTAGTTGATAGTTGGCTTCCCTTGTCAAGGTTAGGATAAGGGTGATAAGTGGACGTTTGTTGTGAATTATTGGTAGGATTTATGTCAAGTGACTATTGATGGTGAGGGTAGACGAATGGAGGTGGCCAAGTATTTATGTCAAAGCCTTGTGGTAACTTAGCCCCTTGGTCCAAAAGCATGGCTAGATACCTTTGAGGGTCTTGTAAGACTATTTTTTCTACAAAGGAGGCTATATTAGGGTTTTACGTTGCAACTTCTAAGTCTTCTACATATACTCGTCCATTTTGGTCTCTTTTTATTAATGGCTCAAAAATGTTTTGTGATGAAGATGGCATGTTCATGGAAGATTGCATGTTCATGTTGTGAAATGGGTCAGAAAAGGTCCAATGTTTGACTTGGTTGTTTCTAGATGTTTGACCGTTGTTTGGTTTGTTTCAGTATCCAGAAAATGCTTGCAAGCACGATATTTTGACTGTAAGCAAGCACACATGAGACAAGTACAATCCTATGGTTAGGCCAGGAGAATGTTCACTAGATTCCATGTGGGTTTCCCCAACTGCATATCTGTAGCGTGTGAATTCAGAAGCTTGGCTGTACGGGCTCCCCCTTATAGTGCACTCTCTTCTCAGGCCAACCAAGCTTCCAACCCCCATGAAACTCCCATGGAAGATTGATCACCTCTACTAAAGACTATGAAAGTGTGGATGCCTTCACACCGACCGGTGCTGCGCTAGCAAATAGAAGGTTTTTGACTTACTACACAAAGGTGTTTAATTTGGGACCCCCGTTCGAGTGGCCATACATGGGGCAAGAGATTAATCACCAATTAGGTGGCACTCCAGCCTGAAGAGGTTAAGCTCAACAGGGTTTAAGGGAGTACTACTCTGTCCATATGACACATCTGCACTCGTAATCTTAGGTTTTCCCCTTAAGATTCACATTTATATACCAGTCGAGGGTAGCTTGGCCTTAGCTCTGTTGCCGGTTTGAGTCGCGTTGGGGTGATGAAATCCCCAAGTAGACCCAATTTCTAGAGTTAGTAACCGTTTCTCTTACACCCAAGATCACCTGAAAGCGCAAGGGGAGAGGATACTCCGATATACTAAGTTGTGGGGTTAAAAACAGATAAAAACGGGTCTGGTTTTCTGATCACCGAGTTTTCACAAGGTGAGAGCATACTCACCTACCATTTTGCAAACACAGTCAAACATAGTAGAAAGACAAGTTCGTTTTAATTGCACCAAAGGAAATGTGTATTATACTAAACAAGACAAACACATTGTTTTGATGTTTAGTCTTTGACGTTTGAACCTGCAAGACCACACATTAGTAGTTTGATAATGATCTTCGATTATCGATCTGCAAAAATAGTTAGATGCATCATTTTTGTCCACTTGATCCAATGTGTCCTTTGAAGTGTTTATTTTCTGCACATGCACAAAACCAACAACAAACCCTAACAAGATAATTGATCACTACTATTAGAGGGTTAGCTAGTCACAACAAATCTAATTTTTAGAAAAAAATTTGATAGCAAAATGAACAATACAGAGAATAAAGCCTATCTAAAATCTCAAGAGGTTTCCAAAAATGTAAATAAATCAGAAAAATTTGTTGTTTTGCATCTGAATTTTTTTTTTTTATGAAAAATCATAAATTTTTTATAAAAAGTACAAAACAGCTCTAAAAATTATAATTTTTTTACTGGAGTCATCTAATGTCATCCCAAATCTGCAAAAATAAATTTGTGATTAGATCTGCAACCGTGAGTGAGATATATGCAAATATTTTTTAAACCCCATTTTAAGTCTATTTTTTGACTAATAATTTCACATCAAATTTAAAAGATAAAGAACAAAACCCTATTAAATTTTAGAGCTTTCTAGAAATATGATATATCTGAAAAATTTGAAGTTATTTTCTCTCGAAATTAATTTTTCATTAAAAACAGAAAAAAAATTATAAAAAATTAAAAACAGATCCAAAAAGTTTGATTTTTGGAATGAAAGCGTGTGATGTTGTCCCCAAGCTGTAAAAAAACTTTTGTGAGAAAATAAGCAGCTGTTTGAGAGTTATGGTCAAATATTTGGAAACTAGGGCTTTATCCAAAATGATGTCGAACCTGTAACAAAAAACAAACAAAACCTGCAACAAAAGAATCCAACTCCAAGATTTCTCAAAGAATCCCTAATTAGGGTTAGGGAAAATTCATTAATTGAACAGTCAAGATATTATCTCAGAGAATCGGATCAACGGTGGAGAATAAATGAAGAAATATTTTCGAAAATAAAGATTTTTGAAAATGAATAAGATAAAGACCAAATTGAAGATCAATTTTGGAAGGGTCAAGAACCTACCCGATTACCTCAATCTTGGCCGAAAGTTACCGATTTGAAATTTAATTAATTCCAAATGTGAATTTTGAGAAATAGTAAATAATCAGTTTTCAAATTATTTACCAAAATGAGCTAACTGTTAAGAGTGAGATGACATTTTAAATATTTTAATTTATTTAAAATAAGAAGAACTTCAAATTTGGCAATTAAATAATTAAATTTAATTATTTAATTTAGGAGATAAGACTGATAATTAAATAAATAAATTAATTCATTTAATTATGACAATTAGTGACATATTAAATAAATAATAGAAACTTATTTATTTAATAATCAAGAAGAAATAAAGTGAATAAAAGGTAATTAAATAAATTAAGAAATTTATTTATTTTTTTTTAAAAAGGGGTAAAAATTTATTCAATCAAATCCAAAATACAAAGCAACGGCCAAAGGCCCACCAAAACAGGATAACAACCAAAAAATCAGCAACAACACTACATATTTCTGTCATCCAATAATAATCTCTCCAGGGTCCAAAGATACCCAGAAGATAACTCATCCCGTCCACTAATATTCCAGCCCTCCCCATTCTCCGAGGCCCACTTTTCCAGGCAATCCGCCACTTGATTCCATTCTCTAGGGATGTGACAAAAGGAGACCGAATCCAAGGAACGACATACACTTAGAATCTGTTTGATCACCGAGGCTAATTGCCAACTAACATCATCCAATCTCTAGTTGTTCAACATATCCACAATAATCTGAGAGTCCGACTCACATATAATCCTCCTCCAGCCTAAGGAGCAGCCACGCTCAACCGCAATCTTAATAGCAAGGGCCTCCATCAGATTATTAGAGTGTTGCCCTTTGTAAACAGAGAAGAAGAACACATCAACACCATCTCCACCTCTACCTATACCACCAACACCAGCATGTCCACGGTTCCCCCGAGAAGAGCCATCCGTATTAATCTTCATGACCCCATCTGGGGGGGGCATCCACCTCCCATCACGACAAACCCGTTGCTTGCCATGTCGGGATCTATTTCCAGCACTGCATCCCCTACTATTATCCCCAAGGTTCAAATCCCTCATAATAGCATAATCACCAGGATCAATATTATCATCCATATCACACTTAGCAGAAATAGTTTCCTGAAGCCTGCTAATAATCTTCTTCCACAATTGACCACTTCCTAGCTTAGACCCACAAAAAACTCTATGATTCCTTTCCAGCCAAAGGTTCCAAAGAATGAAAATAGGCCCAACAGCCCAAGCCACTTGTAGGAAAGAAGTCTTTGTAGGAGGCCTGCCCAGGCTCTCCCAAAACTCTATTAGGGAGGAAGCATGCACACAACCCTGATGCCAGGCCTCCCACCACCTGTGCCAAATTTCTCTAGAAAAAGGGCAATGAAAGAACAAATGGGAAGAACATTCTTCATTGCTCGAACAAAGGAAGCACATAGAAGGCCCATGAAAACCACGCTTGCCGAGATTCTCCCAAGTGAGACATTTCTTCTGAGCAACCAACCATAAGAAAAAATTGCATTTGGGCCAAGACAAGTTATTCCAAACCTTCTTCCACCAGGATACCTCCGTAGGACCATGTAAGTTCTTGTCAAGCACAGCATAGCCTTGAGCAATAGTAAATTTACCTTTTGGGCTGGGACTCCAAGCCAACTTGTCCCTCTCATTAAGGGAGCTGCAAAGCCTACCCTCCAAGACTTTAAATAGAACAACACGATCCTCATCAGAGCCACCCACAGGCCACTCCTGGGGATCCTTCCAGCAGGACACCTCCACCTAACCAATACGCTTGACTGTTTTAAAATGTTCCACCTTAATCCATCCAGCATCAGAGAAGATATGGTAAAGAGGCTGAAGCTGAGGGAAACTAGAAAGAATGGGGGGTAGCCATCCCAAGAGTCCTGCCAGAACAGAGCATCAGAGCCTCTATTACAGATCCAAAAGAGACCATCCTTAATAAGTTGGGCTCCCTTCTTCAGAGTATCCCAAATACAAGAGCCTTTTCCCAACAAAGCAAGTCGCGACACATCTTGGCTCTCAGCACCAGGCAAATACTTGAGAGCAAGAATCTTAGCCCAATCCTGATCCCGACTGTTGCACCATCTCCAGTACAACTTGGCCGCTAAGGCTATGACCACAAGAGCCATAGACTTGAGACCAAGGCCCCCAACATGCTTTGGCCTGCAAACGGACTCCCACCTGACCAAACTCCACTTCGAAGAGAGAAGGTTGCCCGACCGAAGGAATTTCTGAGAAAGAGCATCAAAGTCCCTCACAAAAGAGGAAGGGGGAACCTGCACACAACACCTATAAATGGGAAGAGACTACACCACAGTCTTTAGGAGAATCACTCTCCCAGCATAAGATAGCCATCTATAAGTCCAATGACTAACCTTACTCTGGAATCTATCCAAAATCCCCTGCCAGAAATCTCTACGCTGAGAACCCAAAGCCAAAGGAATCCCAAGGTACATCAAGGGAAGAGAACCAATCTGGAATCTAAGAATCCTAGCAATCCTGTTCTGAATAAGCCGAGGAGTATTAAAGAAATAAATGGAAGATTTATCATCATTAATACTCTGACCAGAAGCTTTCAAATAGATGTCTAAAGCTCTCCTGAAATGTAGAGCCTCACTAATTCTAGCCAAGCCCATCAACCCAGTGTCATCCACAAACTGAAGATGAGAGTAGGGAGGGAGATTAGTGTTCCAGGACCAACCTTGTATAAGACCCTGCCTCACCTGAGATTTAATAAATCTACCAAGACCTTCTGCCATAATAATGAAAAGATAGGGAGATAAAGGGTCCCCTTGCCGAAGTCCCCGAGAAGCACTAAACAAATCTGAAGGTTCCCCATTAATGATAACAGAAAAGGAGGACGAGGTCACACAACTGAGAACCCAATTCACCCACTCCTCATCAAAACCAAAAGCAAAGAGAATTTTCTGTAAGAACTCCCAGCTCACCCGATCATAAGCTTTAGCCATGTCAAGTTTGATGAACATAGCTTTCTCCTTAGAGGAAGCCATAGAATGAATAGCCTCCATAGCTATCACAACACCATCAAGAATTTGTCTTCCTTCAACAAAGCCACCCTGCTCAGCAGAGATCAAAGCACCAAGGAGTGGCTTGAGTCTCTCAGCAATCAACTTAGTGATGATCTTGTAGACAACATTGCATAAAGCAATAGGCCTGAATTGGTCCAACCGATTAGCTCCCTCCTTCTTAGGTATGAGAGCCAAAAAAGTAGAATTCAAAGACTTAAGCATTTGTTTGTTCCTATATGATTCCTGAACTACCTCAAGGAGATCATACTTTATTATTTCCCAGAATTCCTGAAAGAACTCAATCGGGAAACCATCAGGGCCAGGAGCTTTACCTTTTTTCATACTAAACACTACTTTCTCCAATTCAGGTAACAAGATTGGACATAAAAGAGCCCCATTCATCTCAGTAGAGACTAGGTGGGGAATACAATCCAAGATAGCCCTTTCTTCAGTCCTAACTACAAGATTCTCCCTGGTAAAAAGATTTGAAAAATAGTTGACAGCTTCCCTGGAAATTTCTTCAAAAGATGAAAGTTGGGCCCCATCCAGTGAAACAAGAGAGGAAATAGAGTTCCCCTGCCTCTAAGCCTTAACCGAGTTATGAAAAAATGTCGTGTTCCTATCTCCCTCCTGAAGCCAATCAATACAAGATTTTTGCTTCCAGAAGATCTCCTCCCGAAGCTCCCATTCTTCTAAACCTTTAAGAGCCAAGGACTCAGCATTCTTGAGCTCAGGGGACAACCCTTGGTCTCGAATCTGACGGGTAATACTATCCAACTTGGACTGAGCCGCTATTTTCTGAGCATGCAGGTTCCCAAAACACTATTTATTCCACCTCTTCAGCCTGTACTTCACATGTTGAAGCCTCTTACTAAAAGTAAACATGGCCATCCCATGGGCAGGCCTCCCTTCATACCACCAATCCAGCATAAGATTCTGCAAAGATTGATCTCTTAACCACATCAATTGAAATTTGAAAGATGGCATTTTGGTGACACCATAAGGGGAGACAAAGAATCTGATGGGCCAATGGTCAGAACCCCTCCAATCAAGAATTTCTAAACTGGTGGTCCACCTGTTGTGCAACCAATAGCAGGATACCAAAAATCTGTCAAGCCTTTGAGAAATAGCCTCAACACCACATCTCCTATTATTCCAAGTAAACACACCATTGGTTGGCTTCACATCAATGAGATTCAGAAAACCAATGTTATCTCTAAGCAGATTTGAAGAAGGGTCCAGCCTAGCTAATCCACCACGTTTTTCCTCCAAACTTATAACAGCATTAAAATCACCAGCCATAATCCATGGGAGGAAAGGGTCCAACGACCGGATGAATCTGATGTGAGCCCAAAGCTGTGACTTACCTGAAAGATCAGTAGGAGCATAGATATTGGAGAAAAGGCATCTTTCTCCAGTCTCAAAAATAGAGGCAACCAAAGTAATGGAAAACCGGCTAGAGATCCACCATAAGGGTGAGATTTTCCTCAGGTTCCAGAAACAAGCCACCCCCCAGAACTGCTTAAAGCCCCCACCCCCTGCCAACAACCTTGGGGCCAAATACGCGGAGCACAATTAGCCAATCCATCCACAGTAAGCTTGGTTTCCTGAATGAAAACCAAATCAGGAGACTGCGATTCAATTAAAGAGCGAACAGCCTTTTGTCTAGGGATGTTGTTCAACCCCCTTACATTCCATGATAAAACAATCATTTATGAGGATGGGAGAAGTGAGAATCAATGGGTTTCACAGACCCAGACTCAACCAATGTATCACCCATAATTTTGACCTTCTCTTGATCAGTCTTCCTTCCACTCCTTGACGGTTTGTCTAGAGGCCCCTTCTTAAAGGATTTTTGATGCAAGCCTAAGGCAGGAGAGGCCTTATTACCCTTCACAGGATCAGAGGTTGCCTTAGAAGTAGGGGGAACAGGAGCCCCCACAACAATACCCATCGGAGCTTGTGACTCCTGGAGATCTCTGATATCCTGAGCTTGAGAAGGTAAATCCATACCCATCTGACCTACCTGTTGGTCCCCTGAAGATAAAATCTGATCCTCCTTTTTAGCATCCTCATCCTGAGCCTCCAGCTGACCTTTATCTCCAGAAGAGAGCTCAACTGGAATTCCTTCCTCTTGGACTAAGCTATCAAGAGCCTCAAACCTATTAAAGGTGCCATCATTTTGTCTATCCATCCAAGTTCTCTTCTTGCCCTTTCCTTTGTTACGAGATTTCGCCTGAGTAAATCCTTCCTTATCAACAGGTCCATCAGACAAAGGAGCCTTCCCCTTGTCTTCCTTAAGAGGTCCAGAGGTAGCCAAGGGGGAAGATTTAAATCTAGGACATCTGCGATGTAGATGACCATATTCGTGGCAAATTCTACATCTAAATGGTAAGGTCTCGTAATCCAACTGTTGGATCCAAGACGATGAACCCATGCAAATCTCCATAGAATCTGGTAATGGATTATTTAAATCAACTTCTACACAAATACGAGCAAAAGAAATTACCTTGCGATCTTGAGTTTGTGACGCCGATCCCACAGGTTTTCCAAGAAGCAAAGAGATTGAATGGAGAATATCTTCTCTCCAGAATTCCAAAGGAAGCCTCGGCAGTCGAACCCACACTGGCACCTGTGAGGGGATCTCTTCAGCAGAGTTAAAGCCCATGTGCCAGGGCTTAATGAAGAGCCCCACCTGGTTAAAGAAATAAGGGCCCCCCTCAAAAGCCCTATTCCTATCCGACATGCTTGAAAAGATGACCAAAAAATAGTTATTGGTTGCTAAAAGAATCTCCATATCCCCTTCAGGGTTCCAATCCCGACGTGCCCAGGATTCCAGCACAGGTAGTGAAAGACGGAGGCCTAAAAATTTGTAGATAAGGGCATGATTGCACCAGTATTCAACATCCTCCAAAACTTGCTCAGGTTGAATGACCAAGACTAGTCGATCTTCAGATCTCTCCAAACATCCATTTACTTTTTTTATCCGAAACATTCCTTTTGACGAGGACGCACCTTCCCCAGATTGGGGTTTACCTGACCGTTCCTTACTACTAGAATGCAAAGTAGAAGAAGGATCTAACATCACCAAATCCCCAGAGGATACTTGATAATCAGCTAGACTACGATTCTCCATGGGCCAACGCGCCAAAACATCAACAAAAAAGGAGAAAGGGATGGATCAGGCGACCCACAGTTAAAAATCCTCGCACACCTCCCGCTGAGAACTCCCCACGCCCAAAGACCAGGAAAAAAGCACGCCCACAGGCCAAAGAAGCACAGAAACCCCTGCCCGACCAAGGAAAAACCCTTGCACCAAAATAAAACCCCCCCGATAGCACCAGAAAGCTCGAAGCTCGAGCACAGACGCCAAACGCAGAAGGGCACGCAGCATAATCATGAAGAATAAGAACATGAATTAATTAAATAACTATGAATTATTTAATTAATAGCTCTAATGGGATCTCAAAGACATAATTAAAATGTCATAATTATGCTAGGATCTAAAGTGGTAAAAAATGAAGCTATGTGCTTCAGGGTCATTTCCTTTTAGGGTATTCACACCACTAATGCCCAAGGAAAAAAATTTGCAAAGATACTTGTCCATTTGAGTGAAAAAGAAGAAAGCCTCATGTAACTAGAGGATTACCAAGTGTAAAAAATCAACCTTAGGCTCCAAACATGATAGGGAGAAGAAAAAACTCCAATTGAAATAGTCTCCACCATCTTGAGTAGGATGACTAAGGAAAAAAAAATTAAAGAAGAACTAAAATCCCAAGTTGGTGAACTATTTGCATATATAGAGTACATTGTTGTCCTTGTGGATTCTAATGCACCATCTCTCACACTCCATATAAAATTATCTTAGAAAAAGGATTTAAAAGAGGATACATGGGAGAAATTATATATTCAATAAGAGCATAGAGAGATACTTTGGAGTCTCAAGGAGGGAGATTCACCAGAGAGTAGTGAAGTTTTACACAAGATCAGTGATAAACCTAGTGTACTAGATGAATTTGAAGATACAATTGATGAAGAGCTCATCACCCTTGAGGATCACTTGCCTATGTTCCAAAGGAAGGAAAATATACCATTTATCTTTTGAAATTACATTATAAGAAACAAAGAGAAAAAACCAAAAAAAATCACTTCTTGCAAATAAAGAATTTTTAAACATGGAAATATTTGTTGAGTGCTACATAAATTATTTTTTGTGATATTTTTCAAACATCATATAGTTTAAAATAAAATTCACTATTAGGAGTCAATTCATATCATGACTATCTAGCTTGTCATGAGTAGCATAGCTAGTAAGAATTTACTATTTGAAGAGGCATTGAAAATACCTAGTTGAATTACTAGTGAACTATGTCAAGTCTTTTATTTGGAATTAACTCAACTTCTTCCCAATGCTCATATAGAATTACGAATAATGTTGAACCATTGGGGGGAGAGAGGTTGAAATATGAGAAATAGTTTTTTTTTTAGAAGATAACATTGATGACAAAAGAATTGTTCTAGTGAACTTAGAATTATTCACTTGATTGAATGACTCACCATGTGAAGGAATAATGGCTATCCCCGTCATTTCTAACATTGTAATTATTTTTTATGACTCATGACTATTGACCATCCATCTTTTTTGGGAGAAACATCATTAACAAGACAACTTGGCTTATTATGAGGAGTGATAAGGGGACAATATTTGATCTTATGAACATAAGATTGACACTTGAAATAGGTGTTAGGAAAGTTGAGATAGAGAATATGTTGCATGTTTCTTGTTTTTCCAAACTATATGTCAATAGCCTCCTTCAAGTCCTTAGAGAAATCAATTTCAACACAAAAACATTTTTGTCGACAAGTGAAGAAAAAATTATGTGGCTAAACACAAATAACATTTCCTAGAGTGCCTATTATTTTGGGTAAAAAGTTTTGGCATAGCAATGACAACCTAAGAAACTCCACCAAATAGGGACATAGAGCTCTCTCTCCTTTGAAATGACAAAGTATCGATTCTAGAGTGTGAAAACAAGTAGAGAGGCACAAGAAATCCAATGGCCATGTTTGAAGATGCCCTTTGCATGACTAGCTTTAGCAAAGTGAAAAAGGAAAACCCGTTCATGTGATTTTGTACAACATTAAGTAAGACTTTGTGTAGAATCTAAGCCTTGGTCACTCATTCTTTGAGTATTTTATCAAGGGGAACCCTCACCTTGAAATAACCAGTTAAGTTAAAGTTTTCAAGCTATCTACAAGCACTGTCAAATTTTGGAATGGAAAAAACCACATCTAGATGTGTTTTAGAAGACGTGCCTTGTGAAAGACTTTGGGAACAAACTTGGGTTGATTTGGTAGTGGAACCATCCTTATGCACTATCAAATCTTTAACACTAACATCAACTATTGGTTTAATGAAATTTGAGACCATTTAAAAGATGACAACAATACCCACTAACATGACAAGTGAAAAGATCCCACAATAAATATAACAAAACAATACAAATTCCAACTCTAAAAAATAGCATGACATAAGAAAAACACAAATACAACAACACTTAAACCCTCTCGTAACTAACGATGATTGAATCTCCCTACAATTTTTACATTAACCATTGACCCCAAAAAGTTGTCCCGCACCGTGGGAAGAGAGAGAGGAAAAATAAATTAAACCCTTATCATAGAAAATAAATTAGAACATCAAATTTCTTAGAGTGGCCCACCATTTGTCTCAATGTGTGGAGCATCTAACTTGTTCTCAAACAAAAGAATATTAGTTAAAATTGGGACCAAATGTCATTGATTATTTTTTGTCTATCTCTTTATCACTATTTAAACATCTAAAAAAGGTATCTAAATGACATCAATGTGTAGAGCATCTAATTTACTCTCAAACAAAAATAAAAAATAAAAAATTAATTAATATTAAAACCAAATGTCATTGACTTCTTTTTTTTTGTTTCCCTCTCTGTCCCTATTTAAACATCTAAAGAAGGTATCCAAATGGCATCTTCAAACTGCACATTTTTTTTTGGGGCTCTCACAGGGTTTTATGCTCTGTTCTCACAGCTGAACTGTGTCATACTACGCATTCTGCACAGGACTGTCTTTATTGTTGCGCGTACGACCGCATTTAGTGTGGCCCTAAGCGCCTTATTATGCCTTCAACCGTTCCTAACCCAGCAGTTCATGCTGGTGTTGGTGGTTCGACGACTTTGCTCAATGGCTCCCCCTCTGAACAAACATCCCCGAAAATTCGTTCCAAAAGTGTTTCACGAGGTATGCATTCTGACTCACCTGCTGATGTGGTTTTACCTTTACCTGAGTTTGATTCTACTTGCCAATGGCTTGAAAGTCACACCCTTGTTGGGTATTTTGTTGGGAGAACCCCCCCTGAAAGTGTGCTTAAAGAAAGGGTCAACAAGGCCTGGGTCCCTCATGAGGTCCGCCTTGAAATGGTCCAAAACCTGACCAAGGGTTTTTCTTGTTCCGCTTTTCGGAAGTTAGCCATGTGCAGGCCATTTTGGATCACTGCCCCTGGTATGTCCGATCTTCGCTGTTGGTTTTCCATGCCTGGACCCTTGACTTCACTGTCTCGGACGAGACCAAGCTCCGGGTCCCAGTCTAGATTGAGTTTCCTGGTCTTCCTTTGCCCTATGTGCCTTTTTTGAATCATATTGCTTCCTCTCTGGGGAATGTTATCTATGTGGAGCCGGATAGGTTTTTCCAAGCCCGTCCCCAGAAGAGGGTTTGCGTGGAAGTTGACATTTCCCAAGATTTGAAAGATACCATTGATATTCAAATAGGAACTCTCCGACATACCCAGAAAGTTACTTATTTTAATCTACCCAACATGTGTTATCGGTGTCAGTCCGCAAATCACAAGATCAAGGACTACTCTTTGGTAGTGCCTCGTACATCTTCTCAGCCACGAGAAACTAACCAATCTCGTCAAGCAGATTCTTCTGCTCCTAAACAAGACTCTGCCTAGACTATGGTCACAGGGCACAGAAATAAATCTTCTAGTTTTGCGTCGGCTTCCAAAGCCGCCAAACTGGCAAAAAATGTTTCAAACCCTTCTCAGAAGGGGACGGCGGTTCTGAGCAAGGTCGATAGCATGCCTCTTCAGCCTCGGCCTAAGACCACGCCTCAACCCGTTGCTATCATGATGGCCCAGCCGCATAGTTCTGCTCCTGCTTTAGGAGCCCAAAGGCACTCTCGAAGCCCCTCTCTGCCCAAGGAGGAAGGGGAATATGTTCAGGAGAAGCGGAGGAATTCCTCTCCTATCCAGATTGGCTCAGTTCTGCTAGAATTTTTACAGAATCGTTTCTCTTCTCTGGATGGAGAGGAATCGGAGTCCGATGATATGGACACAGTTCTTTCATGAATTTTCTCTCATGGAATGTTAGAGGTCTTACTGACCTCCTCAGAAAATATATTGTTAGAGATTCTTTGAAAAAGTTGAATGGTATTGATATTCTGTGCCTCCAGGAAGTTAAAATTTCTAGTTTTTTGCTGGCTTCGGCTTGCCAATCTATCTGGCCAGCCAGTTCTATGTTCGGTACCACCCACGAGTTTGGGCGTGGAGGAGCTGTCACTCTTTTGTCTCCTCAGTGGCGCTCCAGCGTGGTTGAACATGGGTCTGATTCCACGCAGCGGCTTGTCTGGATCCTTCTCAACATTGATAATCATTCTTTCGGGGTCATTAATGTGTATGCCCCGAATGATGCTATGGAGTGCTCTTTACTCTGGCGATGGATTGCTAACTCATTGTCGGTCACCACTTGGATTTTATGTGGAGACTTCAATATGGTTGAAATGGCTTGTGATAAAGATGGCATTCTGCCCTTCAGATGGGCAACTGGCGAACGTGAGGCATGGTTTTACATGCGCAATAAATTGGGGCTTTTTGATCCCAAGATTGGCCACTGCCACTCTCATTCTCCCTGGCACACCTGGTACAATTTCAGGGCTGGTTCTAACAGAATTTTTAAGCACCTTGATCATGCCATGATCTTGGCACAATCATTCTTCTCCTTTGCCAGCTCTTCCCTTCCGGTTAAGCCGCTAATGGATGTGACGTTGTCTGATCACTTCCCCATCAGTTTCCGCATTGAATGGGTGACTAGACAACCTCGTATGTGCAAGACTCAATTCTTCCTCAACACTTCTCTTCTTGGCCATAAGGCCACCCTGGCCCACATTCGCAGAATTTGGAACTTGGAATGTAGGCCAGCTCATAACACAGGCTGGATTACATTGTGGAATGACACCATCACCCGTACTGCTCCCTTCTTGCGCATTTATGGGCACCAGCTGGCCATCTTTCGCTGACGGTCCAACGAGGCAATCACAGCTGATTTGCTCTTAGCCAACAAGGCCTTAGCGACTAGCCCTTTTTCTCCAACTTTGCAAGTTAAAGTTGCAGAATTACGGCACCAAAAGCAAGTTGCGGACAATTACACCGCTCGAGGCGCGCAAATCAAGGCCTGCTTGCATTGACTCAAAATTAGGGATCGTTCCTCCAAGGAGTTTTTCTTGGCCTTGTGTGCCAGGCACTCCTCTCCAGGAATTAAAAAGATTAAAGATGGTGTACAAGTCCTTTCGGAGCTGCCTGACATTCTACAGGCCTTTGTGCGTCATTACAAGCAAGTTTTCACTGCCCAAGACCCCACGCCTGAGCGCTAGTAGGCCCTCAAGGACTGCCTTGCTGTCGTGCCACATAGGCTGTCTGCAACCTAGAAGAAATTTTGTAACCAGTTGCTTACGCTTGATGATCTGAAAGAGGCATTGCATTCTATGGCAGATGACAAAGCCCCTGGGCTTGATGGCCTTCCCTGTGAATTTTACAAAGCCCTTTGGGACTGTGTGGGTCCCGACTTGTTTTAGGTCTATTTAAAGGCTTTTCATTCCAATTCTTTAG
>VDFB02277481.1:0-26913 GCA_007258455.2 Sequoia sempervirens
CTGCTTGCATTGACTCAAAATTAGGGATCGTTCCTCCAAGGAGTTTTTCTTGGCCTTGTGTGCCAGGCACTCCTCTCCAGGAATTAAAAAGATTAAAGATGGTGTACAAGTCCTTTCGGAGCTGCCTGACATTCTACAGGCCTTTGTGCGTCATTACGAGCAAGTTTTCACTGCCCAAGACCCCACGCCTGAGCGCTAGTAGGCCCTCAAGGACTGCCTTGCTGTCGTGCCACATAGGCTGTCTGCAACCTAGAAGAAATTTTGTAACCAGTTGCTTACGCTTGATGATCTGAAAGAGGCATTGCATTCTATGGCAGATGACAAAGCCCCTGGGCTTGATGGCCTTCCCTGTGAATTTTACAAAGCCCTTTGGGACTGTGTGGGTCCCGACTTGTTTTAGGTCTATTTAAAGGCTTTTCATTCCAATTCTTTAGGAGAGCTAATAAATAAAGGGAATATTAAGTTCATACCTAAAGCCGGTGATCTTGAGGATATTTGCAATTGGCAGCATATTACGCTCCTTAATGTCTCTTACAAAATTATTGCTAAAGCTCTTGCTTTAAAAATCTGCCATCTTCTACCCCTCATTGTGTGTCCGGAGCAGACTGGATTCATCAAATCCAGGTATATTCTGGATAATATCATCGCTGTCTGGGAAGGCATGGAGTGGGCCTAGCGCTCCAACCAGAAAGCTTTATTCATTAAGATTGATTTTGCCAAAGCCTATGATCGCATTGAATGGCCTTTCATTCTTGCCATGCTGCAAGCTCTAGGTTTTGGGCCCAATTTTATTTAGTCTATCTGAATGCTCTTTGCGGATGCTTCGGCCTACATCACTATCAATTGTTGACAATCCTCTACCTTTGGCCTTTTCCGTTCCATTCGGCAGGGTTGCCCTTTGGCTCCCTCGCTGTATGTGCTTGCTGCTGAAGGGTTTGATTATCTGTTGGCTCATGCGGCCTCATTGCAGCGCGTCAACGGAATTTCGCTACCGAATTCCCAGTTGCAATTGCTCAATGGTCACTTTGCGGATGATTCCTTTCTCACTCTCCTAGAGGAAGAGGAGACTATTCATGAGGCACTTCAGTGCCTTAATGTGTTATGTCTTGTGTCTGGCTCCGCCATTTAGTGGCACAAGACACTTTGTTATCGGCAGTCTGTCCTGCCTTGCCCTGCTTGGCTGCAACCTCTTGGCTAGAAGTGGATCGGGCTAGGAAATTTTTTTTGATTTTTGGGCATTCCTTTTGCTTTCCAAGCTTCTCCTGCAGAGCTTTGGCAAGTAGTGCTCACTCTGGTGGAGAAAAAGTTGACTTACTGGATCACCAAACCTCTTTCCTTGGCAGGGAAATTCTAGATTTGCTCTAAAGTTTTGGCCGCTACCCATGTTTATTATTCTTCTTGTTGGGCGCCTTCTAAAGCTGCTTATAGCAAGCTTTAGAAATTACTTCGTGATTTTCTTTGGGCCTCCTCTGATACTCATCGTGGCTTCCATCGTGTCGCCTGGGATTTTTGTTGTCTCCCTAGGGACTCTGGAGGCTTGGGTTTGCTCTCTACCCAGAGGCAGGGAATTGCTCTTTGTGTCAAATGGGTGATTCGTGCTCTCACGAGTGACGAGGCTTGGAAAATTCTCCTTCGCCACTACATCCAGTCTGGTTTCCCCATCAACAGACCCGCCTGGAAAGGAATTGGCCTCCAAACCCTTCTTGTTATGAAAGAGCCGGTCCAGATAATTGGTACGTTTGTTGCTAAAAGCATTTGGCATGCCTAGGAATCTGTCAAACCCTGGCTCCAGTGGTCTGGCTCCGAATTTCGGGATGGGCTCTCCCTGAACCATCACAATGTGTGGTGGTCACCTCTTTTTGCAAGAAATGATCAGCCTTTGGCTAAAGTGCCTTGGCTTAAAGCTCTCAGATTTCATAAGGGGATCCATACCCTCCATCAGCTTTTTCTCAGACCCACCATGCGCCTCATGCATTGGGATGAGTTTTGTGCCTTATATAGTTTTCATAACCAGGATCATACTACTTTTGAGGGTCTGGTGAGTGCTATCCCAGACGAGATGCTTCACAAAATTGGTATTCATGGGCCCAAACCTTGGTGGAAAGACTGGAAATGGTACCCAGATACTCCTTTGAGAAATTACAAGCCTCGGCTTGGCTACAGGTGGCTTTCACCTCATTTTCCCATGATCCAGAGTCTGAATTAAAGGTGGTTTCTCCAATCTTCGGCTTTTGTCTGGCGTAAACGATTTGCCAACACTTGGTCTGCAAGTGTTGAGCTGAAGCTCGCCCATTTTACCTGGTGTATTCTTTTCCAGGGCTTGCCAGTGGGCTCTCGGCTTGTTCATTTGGGGGTTCTGGACCCTTGGTGCCCTTTCTGTAGGAAGTCTGAGACTTGTAAGCATCTCTTTTGGTTTTGCCCCTGGGCCCAGCAGTACTGGACCTGGATTCATGATTTTTTTCAGCCATTTCGGCCAGAGCCGTTCTCTTGGCACATGATTATGCTAGGGGATTCGCCCAGATTTCCAGCAAAGTATACCCAGCTTTGGCACACTTTCAGGGTGCAAATCCTTTTTACTATTTGGAAAGATAGAAATGCCTGCATATTTGCTCATTTTCAAATGGATTGTCAAATCTCTATGTATTCTAAAGCTATTATTTGCTCTAATGTATTATTTCAGATACAGGTGCAAGCTAATAAAGTGGCGCTTGAAGTTGCTCACCTCCAGGTTCTCCTGGACCATTGGGGAAATGCCCCATGCACTATGGCCCAGGTCCCCGATTCGCCCTCTGCCTCCCACCACTGATCACCCTCTCGGGGCTAGCGGCAAAGTGGTTCTGCTCGCCCCCGCTCTCAGCCTCCGCCTTGGCAGGACTCCCGCCCCCCTCGGCGTGCTCGCTCTCCTCCGCCGCAAGCTGGCCAGGGGTGGTTTTCTAGTGGGCTGTCGGGGAGTGGTGCCAGTTGGCCCTCTGATGTTGTTCCTGCTCCTGGCTCTGCCTCTGGTTCTGGTTGGCCATATACAAGTAAAGTCTTTTCGCGGCTGGCCCTTGCAATCTCGCCCCGGCGCGAGGAAAAAGATAAAGAAAAAGAAGATGATGGTTGGGCTCCTCCTGATGTCAATCCTGACCCTGCTGATGTATGGGGGAAAAAGGATGACAGAGACCCTCCTGGTTCTGCTGGCACTGCCTTGGCCGCTTGATGGTCTTTTAATATTTGTTATTTTGGACTCCTGGGCTTGGCCCATGTTTTTTTGATTTTCTAGGCTCTGCCCATGTGACCTTCGGGGTGTGCTTTCTTACCACCCAAACCTTTTTTTGTGAATATGTATTTAATCTCCATTTTTTAATATAGATTAATGGCTTATTCATCAAAAAAAAAAAATCATCCCTCCTGCGATAGCTTATTATAAGCTTTTCTGAGAATACTTCTGATAAAACTTTGAAATATGGCAATAAGCTATAAAATATAGAAACTGAAATTTATATAGTAGTGTTTCCTCATCTCACTTTGTAAATCTAGAAATACTGCAAACTATCAATCTAAAACTTTACTAAGTACCTGAAATTTGTTTTTATAGAAGACTTTACAAATTTATGAAAATCATCCAACCAATCATTGATGCTCAATGCAAATCCTAAGTCAAATTGGTCTATAGGAGTATTTGGGGTTTCGTCCAATCCACCAATTTGAGGGTTTTCATCTCCAAGTTTCCAAAAGCCAAGCTCTCCAATTTTCGGATAATAACTTTCCAATTTCAAGATAACTTTTCAATTGATATTCCAATGAATATATTTTCGCCACCTTTTTATAGTCTACCACCTTTTCATATTTTAATATTAAATATTTACCTTTGTAAAGTAACTTTATTTAATAATTAAACATATTATTATGCAACTCCTGGATCTTAACTAGTGATTAAATGTTTTGTTTGCAGTCAATCAAAATTCATTATTTTCTTTTTCATACATTATATTTTTGTTTTGATACATTATATTTTAAATTTTTGTTGGACATTTTTCAAAGTATTTTTCTACCACAAAGATCATAATAAAAAAATATTAATTTTTTTAAGGAATTTTTTAACTTTTCAAAGGTCATTTTCCTATTCTCCCACAATTAATTATTATTTTATATTTTACTCTTCATTCTAAGCATTTATTTACATATTATATCTATAAATATGTTTACCTATAACAAATTAAAATATATATACTATATCATATATAAAATCTAATATATAATTTAATATATTTTAGGATATTATTATTTTATTTTTTTTATACTGCAGGAATCGGGTAGCACGACCCCCTATAAACTGTAGAGCGCCTGGTAAACTTTTTAACGTGACCAGCAGCGCTGGCGCGACACGCCCTCCGGTACCACGGGACGGGGGAGACTAGAACTCGTGACCAGCCGAGCCGCAACGGAATTACTTAGCCAACCGAGCTAGGGCCCCTGCCCATATTTTAGGATATTATATTATTAAATTATTTTTACTATATTATATTAAATTATATACCATATTAATATAGTAAATTAACATGTAATATATCATCTTTACATCATATTATAATATTATAATTAACATGTAACATTTATAATTTAATAAATTAGATAATAAAATAATAATTTTTAATAATTTAATATATTTTCATATATTATATTATTAGACTATTTTTAATATATTATATTAGAATATATATTTTATTAAATTAATTTTGTGGTGACAAACAAGATTATCTTTTATTATGTAGTGATTTACTTTTTTTCATTACTATAAAGTTTTCTATGTAGGTCAATCAAAAGCATTAATTAAAAAAAAAAAAAACCAGTTTCAAAGTTTGTAATGTTTAAATAGTTCAAACTAATAGAAAAAAAAACAATTTATCTCCTTTTTCATTGGATAAAAAATTCACAAGAAGGTACAATAAAAATAAAATGAATGACATGTGGAAGCAAAATTTTTGGAATATTAAGGTGAATCAACATTTTTTTAGGCAATTTTTTTTGCCATGAACATTAAAACTACCCTCAACTATGCACAATTTGTTTTGGTTGTAAAAACCCCAATGGAAAAGTTTTAAGGGGACAAAAAGGGAAATAAATAGAAGACAAAAAGGGAAATAAATAGAAATACATTTACTAGATGAAAAAGCGGATAAATTTGCAAACTGATAAGATAAGACTCCACTCGATAAGTAACTAATTGCCATTACTTGACGATATTCTCTCCACATGCATACACATACAAATATTTGAGTTGCTATGAAAAACCTCAAAGAATTACAAAACTAATTGTCATTGCATTTTCAAAGACACCAACATTGGAGGCGACCATATCTGTAATAATTTTATGGTTTGATTTGTGTTGTAAATTTACATTACAAATTTGTTTTGTCTTTTGTAATCAAAACTATTTCTTTATATTTCTTTTCTAATTGCTTCTTATTTGGGTATACAAGTAGGTTTCCCATGGAGATTGTTTTGCTGACAAATTTTGACAAAAGATTCAATTTTAACTTCAAATTTATGTATCTAAAAGCCTTTATACTAAAACTCATTATATGGTATTGCAACTTTGTTGTAATTATTTAGGGCCACATACCCACAAAACTATAAGTTGTACATGACATTTGTAGGTTCATTTTAGGAAATCGACCATCCATAGACAAAAAGTAACTATTAGCTTGTTGTGTCACAAGAAATCCAACTAGGAAATCCCATGGTTGGCTTACTAGTGGTTTTTGCAAAACGTTGTATTTTTAGCAAGATTCTTTTACAAAACCATAAAGAAAATAAACTTTAATGTTTAGATTCTATTGGAAAAAAATCCTTCCAAACTTTAAAACAAAATGTAGCTAGCAGGTGTAATGTCACATTTTACAACCTTCCCAACATCCCACCATGAGTCAAATGCATGTAAATCATGGAAACAAAACACAAGGTGCATGATACTGTGGATTAGTAATTGTTTTTCCAACTCGAAACTAACCAAATATATTTGTTGTGGCAATTCTATCCATTGTGCTCAACTTTGGAAAGATATGCATTTTCATATACGAAACATGCAGACTCATTTGGGAAATTTTCATACAAGGAGATCATATGCTTTAAGTATTTGAACAAATATTCTAACTTCAAAAAAATGTAATTTGTATCTGAGAAATTTTCTAACCACTCAAAAATTGCATACAAGAGATTGAGTAATGGTCATAATGTTGTTTATCAGAGTAAAGCAGTATTAGTTTTAGTTGTGTTCATCTTCAAATTAATTTTTAAAATCCTTTTTCATCAATGGAATTGGAAAATTCATTTGAAAGGAAAGTAGACTATAATTGTCAAAAATATTGAGTATCAAAGCCTCATAAAAATTCTAATAATCTAGTTAGGTTTAAAGGTTTACCCAAATATAGATGCAAACATTGGCATAAGAAATGTCAAGGAACTCAATTTGATCAAGCTATCTGCACAGTTATAGAGCTTTTCAAAGATTTAATCAGATCAAAGATCAATAACATTATGTTTCCACAGTCCATTATCATAAGTAGTCAAGATTTCTGGATAAAACTGTGTGTTGTTTTTTTCATCAACGTTTTAGATCATACTCCATGATCCATCATAAGGATGATTAGCAGATAGAGAGAAGTGAAGAATAGATAGCAGACTTGGATATAAATAGGGGAAAAGGTGGTGAGGGGAGGATGAGATGCACTCAATCCAAAAAGATAAGAAAGTCAAAGGGAGGAGAAAAATTGGAGAAATTGCAAAGCAGAAAATTAATTAATTTAACAAAGGACATAAGAACCCTAAAGTTAAAGAAAAGAATAAGAAAAACAAAAAGTGAAAAAAACAAAATTGAGAGAAATTTAATAGGAGGCAACAATTATAAAAAGAGATTGAAAGGACACAATAAGATAAAGAACATGAAGGGAACAAATGAAACATCCAATACAAGAAGATAAGAGCCGATAAACAATACCAAAAAGAAAAATAAAGTCATGAATTCTAACAAATAAATCAATACAATAATAAAATAAGTCACAAATAATAGATGGAAAGGAAGGCATTCGAAGAAGGAATTAAACAAAAAGAAAGAAACATAAAAACAAACCTAAAGAAGAGCCGAAAAATAACAAAACAAGCAAGGGATAGAAAACACTAAACTATTACATTATAATAAATAAACACTATACACTATAAATTGTTTAATATAAATTAAACATTATAAATTAAATATATAAATTAAACATTATATAAATAATTATTAAATAGATATAAATTATTAAATATAATAAACATTATAAATTAAATATAATAAAAATATAAATTAAATATAATAAAAATATACTATTGTATAATATAAATTAAAACAAATCAACAGAGCAATCTGCCAAGCCAAAGTGAGGCTCACCCTCCAACCATCAACTCCCCGCCCCCCTTCTGTTCCCTTAGCCATCTTCACTGTTAGTGTAAACCTTTAAACCTAACTAGATTATTAGAATTTTTATGAGGCTTTATATTATACAATAGTATATTTTTATTTATATTATACAATAGTATATTTTTATTATATACAATAGGGTGAGCCTCGCTTTGGCTTGGCAGATTGCTCTGTTGATTTGTTTTAATTTATATTATACAATAGTATATTTTTATTATATTTAATTTATATAATATTTATATTTTTATTATATTTAATTTATAATGTTTATTATATTTAATAATTTATATCTATTTAATAATTATTTATATAATGCTCAATTTATATATTTAATGTATAATGTTTAATTTATATTATACAATTTATAGTGTATAGTGTTTATTTATTATAATGTAATAGTTTAGTGTTTTCTATCCCTTGCTTGTTTTGTTATTTTTTCGATTCTTCTTTAGGTTTGTTTTTATGTTTCTTTCTTTTTGTTTAATTCCTTCTTCGAATGCCTTCCTTTCCATCTATTATTTGTGACTTATTTTATTATTGTATTGATTTATTTGTTAGAATTCATGACTTTATTTTTCTTTTTGGTATTGTTTATCGGCTCTTGTCTTCTTGTATTGGATGTTTCATTTGTTCCCTTCGTGTTCTTTATCTTATTGTGTCCTTTCAATCTCTTTTTATAATTGTTGCCTCCTATTAAATTTCTCTCAATTTTGTTTTTTTCACTTTTTGTTTTTCTTATTCTTTTCTTTAACTTTAGGGTTCTTATGTCCTTTGTTAAATTAATTAATTTTCTGCTTTGCAATTTCTCCAATTTTTCTCCTCCCTTTGACTCTCTTATCTTTTTGGATCGAGTGCATCTCATCCTCCCCTCACCACCTTTTCCCCTATTTATATCCAAGTCTGCTATCTATTCTTCACTTCTCTCTATATGCTAATCATCCTGATGATGGATCATGGAGTATGATCCGAAACGTTAATGAAAAAAACAACACACAGTTTTATCCAGAAATCTTGACTACTCATATCAAAGATGTTTTTTTTTTTCCCTCTTCTTTTGAGAAAGCAAAACATTACTTTAAATTAAGAAAGTCTCTACAAAATTAGAAGATGGATCCACTGAGACTTAACATCCATGCAAACCATCTTTTGAGAGCATCACAAAATTGGAATATTGTGAAGAACAATGCTCCAAGAAGCATGAAGTGATGGATAGATAATTTAAGATGGGAAAATAGACACAACAGAAACACTAGGAGAACTAAAATATATCTAGGACCTAAGATGAAACTACATTGCTAGATATTTTGTACTTCCAAAGCCCTGAGAAGCAGATATCTGAAAGCCAAAATAAGAAAAGACTCCAAACATGTAATCCAACATTAATAGAGGATTCCCAACAAAATAGTGGAGCATGAGTAAGAAAATAGTAGACACAGTTATCCACTTTTCTAGCAAATTATTTTATCTGAAAATATGTATCTATAAAAATTTCATGTGCTTGATATTACATGTCATCTACATATTCAACAAAGACATCATTGAAACGCAATGAGCGGGAACTCCTGTTTGAACGGGGGAGAGGGAACGTTTGCGGAGGAAGGTGATTCAGACGCTGAAGCAGAGGCTGATGAAGATGCTGCTAGGTTTGTGGGTGTGCAGGGGGCTCTTCTTCCTGCCATTGATTTGTTTCCTTGGGGTGTGGTGTCCTTGGTTTTGGACGTTTTGGCTTTGTGCTTCAGTTTTGTCCCTTCCTTGACATCGAGGGTGGTTTTTGGTTCGCCTGGGGTGGAGTTGTTTTTGGAGATTCTTTGACTTGTCTTAGATCCTTACTAGAATGTGGGACCAGATAGTGCTCTTTATTGTCTTTCCTCCTCTCCTGCTTCTCTATTGTCAGGTGTTCCTTGCCTTGACCTACTTTGTGCAGGTTCCTGTGGTCTTTGGTTGGGGCTTTATATTATTGTTCGTTTGGCATCGTGCTTCATTGAGGCTTTGCTTTGGAGGCTTGGTATGGTTGTTGGGAGGCTTGGGGTGGGGGTGTTTGTGGTGAGTTTCCCTTTTTTGGGCCCGGACTAGCATGTCAGGCAGAATGGTGTTTTGCAATGTCGGGCTCTCTCTCTACTCCCTTTGTTGTCAAGTCTCTTTACCCGTACCTTGTTGTTTTTGTTTCCTTTGGCGGTTGGTTGGCTTTGTGTTGGGTTCGCTCTGTGCCAGAAGTTGTACTTCTTGTCTTGGAGAATTCTATGGGGGTGTTAGGTTTCTGGTAGTGCCTCTCTTTTCCTTGGAAGGGCTTCTTGTTGGATCCACATCCCCTCCTTGTTTCTTTGTGGGGCTATTTGGTTCTTCGTGAACCTTCTTACTGGGAAGTTCTTTCTCCTCTTTGGGTTGGCTCCTATTGTGTGGACCGACTGCTCTTGTTTTTGGTTCGACTATGGTTTGGGGGACAACCCCTGCTCGATGGTTTGGCCTCTATTTTTTATGGGGTTGGCTTCCTTTGGTTGGATGCTCTTGTTTGGAGTGGCGGCTCCCTGTGTTGCTTGTTCTGGGCTCTCTTCTTTTTACCATATTTTGACCTTTGGTTGGAGTGCTTTTTGCAGGGTTTTGATTGGGTGCACCCTTGGTGTTGTTTTGTGGTTGAAGGTTGGGTGGCTCCTCATGCCTTTTTTGCTTCTTTGGATCTACCTGGTGCTCCTGCTGCTAGGATTTACAAAGGTTGTTGTGAGTTCTTGTTCCACTAAAGTGTCTTTTTGTGACTGGTTTTTGTATATTGCTCTTGTTGAGGTAGAGCTCACTCCTTTTGAGGTGGAGTTGTATGCGGCCAGTCCCATAGTTTGGTGCTTTAGTGGGTTAAGCTCTCATTTCTTCCTCTCTGCTAGAGGGGGGTCCGTCCTATGGAGGTGGAGTGTGGGTTGTTGTCTCATATTGGTAGGAGTTGTATGTTGGCTGCTGCTTTTTGCTACAACATTCTCTTTGTTTGTTTGGGGAGGTTTTTCCCCTTGGCTCAACTTTGTTTCGTGGTTGAGAATTTGGTTGGGATGTTCACTTTTCCTTATGAGTTGGCGGAGGAGTTTTGTAGGAATGCTATTGTGTTATAGTATTTTGTTATTGGGTTGTTTGTTGCCTGGATGAAGCAGATTGTTAGCTTGGTGGTTGAGGGTTACTATTGGAATGTTGATGTTTTGTAGCTTTGATGATTCTCCTAAGGTCTTTGGTCCTTGTCAAAACCTGGTTGTGTAGGGTTTAATGTCCCTTCAAAGCCTTTTTGTTGTAGCATGGTTTGATTTGATTATCGGTTTTTGGTTGCTACTGTGGGGCTGTGGGTTGGCTTGTTAATTTTTCTTGCAGCATCTTTGCCTTGTAAAGGGTTTTGGGTCCCTTCAAAACCTACTTTTCCTCATCAAAAACAAAGGCATCATTGAAAAATTTTATGGAGGAAAAGACTTGAGAGATTTTGTGTTTTTGATAAATGAAGTCAAGCTATGCATACAAGTTTAGTAACTCTTGCCACATTGATAGTCAAATTGTGCATACAAGACTTTAATTTCTAAAATTCACAACATTCATGGCCATATGTAGACTCTTCCTCATTTTTGGGAAAATTTAGCAAGTACTGTTTAGAGACAACTAAGCTACATTCTCTCACGCAATATGCTCCAAAGATAAAAAGAAATCACCTTAGCCTGCAAGAGGCATAGCATATCCCTAATGGCACATGATTGATTGAATTTGCATCACAAGAGCCATCCAATAATACTTCATATCATAGTAGTCAGGCTTCCTATACCTTATCCAAATTGGTTCTCTAACTACACTTCATATTCTATAAGTTCATTACAGACACAATAGACACAATAGATTGAATACTATAAATAACAATATTAGTCATTATTATAGGGATCTCTACTTTTATTTGTTTTTACCTCTTGTACTTTTATTAATATGAACATTTCATGCATTTGTCAAATTTTGAACTTTTCATCATTGTGCTTATGATCAACCTTCTGGCATGTAATAGGGAATCTAATGGAACTAAAGTTAAATTTTTACCATGTTTGAACAACATACCTTATTTCCCGATATTGTTTATATTATTACATGTATATCAACACTTTTGCTAAAACATAACAAACGCAACAAATAAAAACAAGATTATTCTTGCACATTTAGGCAGGAACTTTGTTGCTCTACGGTTCTTGTTTTATAAAGTCATTTTAATAATTAATTAATTAAATAAATAAATATAAACATCCACAAATATTATTTAAAGACCATTTATTATTTAATTAATTAAATTAACTCGGTGGTGACTATTCGGAAATCAGAGACATTACTTAGATTTCCAAATTTTTGAATGTTTTAACATGTCAATGTTTCATGGATAATATGTCTTTCCATCTCCATTTCATGAAAGAGTTGCTCTTAAACTCTTTTATCAGCCATTTCAAACTAAGCATGCAACTTGTTTTAACCCAAATACCTTTGCTACAAGAAGTGGCTAGCATGCTCAATATGCTTACCACCCTCCCACCCCTACTCAAGCCTCTTAGTAGCCTTCACATGCTTTTAATTAGCCTCAACAAGTCATTTTTATGGCAATTCAACATTGTTACTTTTTTAGGCAGCCCTAATATGCTGACAATATGGAAATTAGTAACATCAAAAGTATATTTCTAGACTTCAATAAGCAGTTGGACGATATCAAGGGACAACAAAAATTTAATTTATAGTAGGAGGAATTGGCTTACCAAGCCTACCAACACCAACAAGAAATAGATACACAAAGGAAGCAATATGAGGAGCCTCTTGTAAAAGAGGTTGCTACCAAACAAGCACAAATGAAACTATTTCTTGCCCAAATACAAAGGTTGGAAACCCAATTAACCTTTTACATTTTGGATAAGCTTGCAAAAGAGGAGGTTTCTAAACACAAGTTTCTAAACTTCAAGCAAGATAAGCATCCTAAATACTCAAGTAAGTGTCCTAAACTTGAGATTCCAAATTCTAGAGGTTTTTTCCATTGCAAAAACTTGTGCTTGAGAAAACTTAACCTACTATTCCTCAAGAAATCCAACAAACTCCCCAAAATTCTATATTGAATAAGCCTTCTTGTCTTAGCACCATTTACCTTCACGAAGGTGGATCCATTGTTTGGAAAGATAGTTGGTTTAGTAAACAAAAGAAAGAGGTTCTGAGGTAAAAGAACAAGAAGTTGTAGTTGATGAACCTTCATGTGATATAGAAAAGGAAAAAATAGACTTTCTACAAGATGAACAATGAGCAAGATCAACTAGAACAACAGGTTGAAAAGAAAGTAAGAAGTGTTGATCATGAATTTTTAACTGATTGATTTGATGAACTCTGATTTTTTATTGAAAATGAGGAAAATGTAGCAATACATATGCCAACAAATCAATTGGGACAAGGTAACAAGCAAGAAGGGGGTGGTGAAGAAGATTCTACCTTTTGGTTTGATGAGCTACCTTATTTTGTTCAAAAAGATGAAAAGATGCCCATACAAACATCAACAACCAATTTGGAGCAACTAGAAGATACCAATCATTCTAATAGGGTGCTAGTTTATGAGGAGGCAAATGAAGATAGCCTTGTTTTATGAAATGGAGAGGTTGACACACATAAGGTTGGTGGTCAAGATGAACATGATATCAAATCAAAACTCTTTCTTCAAGAAGATGACCTTGATGTTCCTATGAATCCTCAAGAAGGCTGCTATAAAGTCAAAATGGGTCCTCTCATACAAAAAAGTAAAGAGGAGGTTGAAGAAGACATGTTTTGGGATGACTTAGAGGTGTTTTTCTCAACTTTAAATGTGAAATGTCTTTTGTAGAGAAAAATCATGAACAACAAGAAAACATTGTAGATTTCTATGTTTCCATCAAATGAGTCACGTGAATCAAAGCATTCCAATCAACAAGGTGATAACGTAGTTCATAAGAAATAAACTAATAATGAGGGTTTGAAATTATTATTTCACAAGGATTTCCTATTAGAAATATAGCTAGGATGGAGACCAACAAATCATCACAATTCATGCTTGCACCCAAGCATGAAGTTGCAACTAAAGAGGAAGCTAAATATGAAGTTGCAACTCAAGAAGAGCATATACAACTTAGATATCAACTCCAAAACAACAATTTAAATTGTCAAAATGAAGAGGTGAGTGAGTTTGTCCTCAATTTTCAAGAGGTATTGCAACAACTGGTTAAACATCTATCATTTCTTCATCTCTTTTTGGCTACTCATGAACATGAAAAAAGTTGCAAGTTGATAAGGGAAACTATTTCATAGAACCAGTCAATGGTTTAGTTTGAGTAAGTTTTATATGTTGGTGTAGGTTAAGATAGGTTTTCTTCAAGTTAATAAGTGATGTTGCATGTATATTTAGTTTGTCTTTTCTCCAAGTGCTAAGGCACATTTAGTTAGATGTTTTTTGGTTTTCATAAAGTAGTTTGTTGTCCCAAGGTGCTAACAACTGGTAGTTAAGTCCGATTTTCAATTTGTTTTAGGTATTTTTGACTCCTATGCCTAATTGATATGCAAGGCTACTGGTCTTCAAATATATTAGTAGGAAAAACCACCCTAGAGGTCACCAAAAGTGTTATAGTCTATTTTAGCCTTGGGTTCAAATAGCTTTTAAGCAAGAGGTTGATGTTGTTTAAGAATCTTTTTTTTGCTTGAATCTAGGACTTAAAGTTCCAAGTATCTTCAAAGGGTAAAGTTATTTAGTGTCATGAGGTTTTTTTTTCTCTTTCACCTTAAAAGGATTTGTTAGTTTTTTAAGAAGCATATGCACACAACATGAAGGGAATCCCTTTATTTGAAAAAAATGCCAAATTCTTAGAGATTTTTAGTTTTTTGTTTCCCATCTATTGAGTAAGCCCTCCTCTCTTCAGGGCATGGAGAATACAACCTATTGCCCTTGATAAGAACACATTGCAGACCTTCACCTCCATTTTCTAGAGAACTTGTGAAGCATAAGCATGTGTGTGTAGAATTAAGGAAGATATATACTTTGGGGTGGTGGATAGAATAAAATAACAAAAGGAAAAAGGACAGTATATTTTCAATCAATCAAACATAAACAATGGTGTTTCTTGATGAAAGTTATTTGTGATGAAGAACAAGGGTATAGAAGAATGCATGAGCATAAAATAAAAGAATATTAAGAGGATAGTAGAAGATAGAGGATTAGAAAGAGTCCCAGGTACTCAAATTTATTGATGCACAATTAGTATACACAAGGGTAAGCCAATCTTGCAAGGGACATGTAAGTCAAGGAAAATGACAATGCACAAAAATCAAAAAATAAGGGGTCATTTTTAGAGGTTTAATGCATGAAAATATGGGAAGCAAAGAAGTAAGCCCTATTTTCTCCTTTCTCATTGCTTTCCATGTTTCAATGCCTTAGACTTGTTGTAAAGTAGTATCACGTGAAAGTGCACCCATGACATGTGAAAGAGGTATTGAAGTGATTGTTAGGTCTCCAAAAAGTATCAGTTTACATCCATGCAAGGGAATACAACAATGTGTATATGAGATTCGTCTTGGAAGGAGATAGTATGGTAGTATTATAATATAGTGATGTTGATAAGAATGAGCAAACCCTCACAAAGTTTGTGCATGCACCTTGTATCCATCCAAAACAAAGATATGATGAAAGAGTGTCATAAGAAATGGTTGTTGAATGTTGGAAGCCATGCATCTAAACCCTAGATTTGTATCAAGATTCTTATGAAATTTTTTGAAGCAATGAAAGAGGTTTAGATACATTAAAGATATAATACTTTGTCCCTATGTTTGGGTTGTACATTGCAATGATGAGTGACAGAATGTTAAGGAATAGTCAACAAGAATGTTTATGGATGGTGATCAAATGAGCAAAGACAACCATGGACCATGACAAGGATAGTCATGGGCAATAGGCAATGCAAAACGGACAATGATAGTGTTAGAAATTACATGAAAAGGCTTGTGAGGGATCTCATAGTCATGACTATAAGATGTCCTAACAAATTAAAAGGGATAAAGTCCTATTTTCACAGTTTATACAAGCACTATTTTTCAAAATAGGTAATTGTGACTATTCATAAAACCCTCTACAAGTATTGTTGTAACAAATGATGCTAATATGTTTTTTTTTTTTTTTGCTTTACTATCATCTTTTCAACATGAAATGGTGAAGATATGGTCTCATAAAATCATGGAGACAATAGTGAAAATAAGTGAGAAGATCTTTGTTAAGAGTTTGAAACCATTAGACATTGTCTTCTAGAGCAGATAAGGAGTATCATGCAACATTTTAAGGACAAACACAAGAGAATGATGAAAGAATAGATGATCTAATGCAAAATATATGAATGGCAGTCTATTGAGGAATGTGACATTCTACGCTTATGGAAGAAGATCATTTTCAAAGAAATGGTTAAAGATGTGAAGGATTATCATGATAGTTCAAAGACCAAATCCGTTGAGGCAAAATATAGTGGAAGGCCTATGAATCTAGTAAAAGAGGACCTTATAATACACCATATTCATGTGTGGTAGTCATCACAAAGAACACATATGAAGGTATAAAGAACAATATTGTCACTATTAAAACCTTGGTGACAGAGAGGAGAAATATAAATGACAAGTTCCTCACAAGTTATGTTTGCATGATAGTCTATACTTCAATGAGAAATGGCAAGTGTTTATACCATATGAATATGCCCAAACATATGAGAGAGTTAGAATTCATATACCATGATATTAGGTAGAGAAATAGATAGTCATCTTTGTCACTTTCTCATCTAGCTTACCTCTCATTCAAGAATCCTTATATCAGTCCAACACAAAGATAGTGTTTGATAAAAAAGGGGTTGTCATGACATTATGAAAGAAATGACAGTCACAATAGGGAAAATTTTGAAGCAATATTAAGATATCATGAATGAACAAGTATGATAGTCATGTGAGGAGAATATGACAGTCATGTGAAGAATTTTGGAAACACAGAGGCCAAATAAGAAGTATGCTAGTCTCAATAAGAGATGAAAAAAGGAGTGCATGTATAAGTCCTTTAGACATTTTGTTATGATACCTAGGAGTAGTCCATAGATCATAATATAAAAGAAAAAATGCAATCCAAGGATAGTAGGAGATACAAAAATCTAATGGTTGTAAAGAGATTCATGTGAGTATGAGGATGAAGACACTGTCATGAGCTATGAAAAGAATGAAAGATCAAATGTTGTGAAAGTCAATAAAGAACTAAAAGACAATCATGCAAATTTTATTTTTAAAAGTGCAAGGGAAATTAAGTGATAGTTTGCATGCTTGTTGGATGACAGTTAGAAAGGAAAAGCACAATGAACATGTGGTAGTGGTCTAATATGGTGAAGAAGCTTTTGCATATAGTGAAAAAGGGGGAGTCATGAAGGTAGATCTAAGATGAAAAGACACAGTGATATTTGCACTAAGATAGGTCAAGGCTAGAAAAACCTAGATGCAGCCAAGTGTTTTGAAATAGTGAAAAGTAAATGATGGTGAAGTCTTAAATGATAGCTGGCAACAAGAGGACAAAGTATGAAATCTCAATGTTGCAAAGCATGAGGACTCCACAACAAGGTTTGTAGGCACAAATCAAGATCACATTTTTTTGTTAAGATTATTTTAGTCCATGGTGAAGTGATACTTGACAAATGAGATGTCATGAGTATCATAGTCAAGGTTAATAATGGATGGTCATATGTATAGTGTAACCATTATGAACAATGGAGTGAAGCGATAGTAAAATTGTCATTTTCAATCTGTAGTCTTATGACATTTAAGGGGGCTTTGAGAACTCATATACTAGAGATAGATCTTGAAGAGGTCATGAAGCTTGAAGCTTTTCAAGTAGCTTTAAATGACAATCAAGCAAAAAAATTGTTAATAGGATAGTGTATGCAACTAAGATGACATAGTGATAGGTCATGAAGACAAAAGGGAAATGTTAGTTGTAGAAAGGTGAATGTCTAGATGTCAAGGACAACCATGGGAAGTAAATACAAACCATCAAAGGTAGTAACATAGAAATTATTATGGCCGTGACAGTCATGAATAAACAAGGTACAAGGGCTAGAAAAAATAAACAAGGTTTGTGAAGAATAAGGAGCAAACTTGAAGCATTAAAGAATAGTAGCCAATATAAACCTATCAATAAACCTTATCGTGATAGACCTAATTACAAGAAACAAAGCATGGTAGAAAGATGAGTGACGTAAGTTTGATGCACACTGGTTGAGAACATGAAGATGGAGGCATCATAAATGAATGACATGTGTCAAAAGATCCATTACGATTCCCCTATGCACCTAGGAGACTTTTGACTATTTCAAACCTTCTCCAAAATGTCCTATTAGCAAGTTTGGGGAAGTTTCGTCAATTGGGGAAGTAATGAATAGTTATAGATGGCTAGAGGATATCTAGGGGAAGTTTGGTGACATGTGTAATAAATGGAGGGAATCTAGGAGGTAGTTTGACCCAGTTTGGGATATCTCCAAGAATCTAGGAGCTATTCAAGGAGCTTTTGATAGATGGATAGGGTTAAAGTGACATTTTTTCTTCATTAAACCACCTATAATCAACATTTCATGGGCTAAAAAATAGGGACAAGTCAACTATGCACCCAAGAGGTTTGACTCAACCAATTGAAGCAAACACATGTCATTCGTTTGCAGAAAACATGTTCCTAATGTTTAGCAAGCTATTAGATAGCATAAAGAGAGGCCTTAGGAACAATTTTTTGTTAGTTTGGGATTTTCTTGATTATGTGTTGTATTTTTTTGTAGGTTCTTTATAGCATGAACAATATTGTAACTCAAAGAAACTCTATTCTCAGGCATGTATAGTAATTTGTAAGCGCCATTTATCAATAAAATGTGTATTTTTCCTTCTCTAATATGTATTTTTATGTGCAAGCATAAATGATTGATATATTTTTGTGATTTATATGCAAATCCTCAATGCATGTCTTATTTCCTTCGGCACCTTCATGTAGAAATATACAAAATTTATACAGGTTATATGTTATGTCACTATTTTGAAATTCTAATTGTGGAAACACCTAAATTTTTCCTTTTAGGCTTGAGAAAACTTCAACTTTCTTGTGAAACACTAATGTATAAGTATGTCAAAAACTGACTTGTGCATAAAATGATTTATTCATTCATCAAATTATGTGTGTTAAGTGAAAGTATAGGCTTTGAAAATAGTTTGGTGCATCACCTCATTAGGATTTAGGTTTCACTTTATGTCTTTTCTCCACTTTTCCTCAACAAGTAGTAGTGGCATAAGTTAATTTAGGTGAGACACCAAGGGAACCAACCCTCTCTATAAATTCACTCCAAGCTATGGGCAACCCGCAGGCCTTGGAGTGTTTCCATGTTTCATTGGGTTGTTGAGCTAAGTGGTTAGAAAGGGAGAAAATCCACTTGACAATAGTATAAAAACAACACTATTTAGATGGGAGAAAGATAAGGGTCCTAATTTGCACGATCTCTTCATAAAACACTTGGTTTGAATCACATCTATTTGTGTTAAACCTCACTATTTTTTTGTAAGTGCATGCCTTCCCAATATGAGGTTATTTAAGGTTTCTCAAAATATATAGTAGTGTTTTTAAAAGGATTTTTTGAGGAATATTTCTTAAAATATATCACTTCGTCAATTCTTGGAAAAGTCTAGTGCATGAGTTTTTAGCTACACTACCAATTTTGAACTATTTGTTTTTTAATTTTTTATTACTCTATAGGGTTTGGTTTGCAAATTATGCCTTGCTTAGCACCTAAATTTTATATATCTCTCCATGCATGTTTAATGTAAACACGAGAATTTTAGAGACTATTTGTCACCAATCAATAAATTTTTTTTGAAAACATGGAAGCTATTTCAAGTCCTTGATGATCCATGAAAAGATAAAACTTACGAATTCTTATATTATTGCATCAACACCCACTCCAAAAAAAATTGTTCCATTGATGAATGAACACCCATGTTTTGAAAAGTTTAGTAGAACTTGAGAAATTGAATCAAAGTTGGCATGGCCCAATATGAGATAGTATTCCATATTAATATCTTCAGTATTGATGTGCTCAATTAATCTTGTAGTCTAATTCATTATTTTTTTTCAATAACATAGTTATGGAAAAAATTCTTTCAAATGAGAATGTTAGCTATAAAGATAAATTGGTCATATAGATTCACACTTCAAGAAATTCATCATTCTTTGAACTTATTTCTCTTTAACTATAGTTCTATTAATGATTATCATAAGAAAATGTATGCATTATCTCCTATATTTTTCCTACTAGATTTTCAAGTTTCTACATTAAAAATGTGTAAAAAAGTGAAAATGTTTTTTATCTTTCTCCTTATACACACATTTTTTCTTAAAATGTACAAATGAATGAAAGAAACTTGATCCAACTTCTTTCAAATATTTTTAAAAAAAATATGGAGGAAAGTTTTAAGATCCCTAAAAAAGAGAAGTCTTATATAAGTAGAAATGCTTGTGTTCTTGAAAAAACTTTCTTCCATCGAAACTAATTAATTTTTAAAAAAATATTCTTAAATAAATCTCGAACTAAAACACCTAAATGGGCTCAAACCATAATTAGCAAACTAACCAAAAAATCCTCCTTCATCTAAAATAATTGAGAGTCATCATACACATATTGCATTAATGGCTTTGTATGAAAGCGAACTTCAAACTACTAAAATGTTTGACTAAAAAATTGCTACTATTATTATTGAGGTGGGTATTAAACTTGGCTCTAAACCTTCATATAAAAAAATCAATCCTATTTTATATAGGCAAATATTATGAAACTTAATTTACCTTTCCATATATATTAGGTATTTCATGAAGAAAAGGGCTAAAGGAGTACTGAGTCATGTTACATAAATTCTTAATTAAGTTCTTTATTATTCCTACGCCATAATTATAAATTTATATGGTTATTATGATATCGATTATGTTAAGAATTTATGTTGATAGAAAATTTGCTTCTAGTTATGTTTATAATTTTGGTACAGGTGCTATCACATAGACTAGTAAAAATATATCATGGCTCTTTCAATCATTAAGTCTGAACATAACAATACAATAAAAGCAACAAAATAATTAATGTGACTTAAAATATTATTGATTTTCATATGAGTACTCTTAAAAGTATCACCTTGTTATCTGATAGCCAAATTTGTATTGCTCTTTGCTCTTGCCAAATTCATGTTCACCATCAATAACAAAGCATGTTGAAATCCATGCACACATCAAATGAAAAAAATCTCAATATTGATATTATTTTCCAATTCTATCAAATCAATAATCAAAGGATAAATACTTTTACAAGACCTTTCTGCAATGTAACATTTTCTAAATTCATAACATTTTGGATCTCAAGGACACATCCTTAAATACTATATGTAAGACTTACAATCATTATGTAATTGTCTAATTAATCCTCAATTTGTAAACATTATAGTGTATGCAAGCCCCACAAAAATTATGTAAAAAACATGAGAATAGGTTGTTTTGAAGAGACCCAAGCTCCAATGAGAAACTTTATAAGACCTCTTCATAATAATTATAATAAAACCATGATTTAAATTATGGAAAGAAGTTTATCATATAGTTTAGAATGCATAATCATCCTTTTGCATATATTTTATCTATATTAAATGTTTGTCAAAGAAATCGTTTCTCACTAAGGATCTTCATTATTTAAAACAAAAAACAAAAAAAAAAATTGGCATTATACACTCCCAATAAATATAATAGGGGTGTTTGAATATTGTGTTTATTATGAGTTGTAAGGATTTAACATAAGATATGGATCTTATAAAATAAAGATGGCCATAGCATATTTTAAAAACATATAATTAATTAGCATATTAAAAAGATTATCTTTTGTAAAAATCAATTTATTAATTAAATATGTAAAAAAAAGGTTTTGCACCTTACCATAAGGGTGTAACCAACATATTGTCTCTATATTTTAAGGAATCCCATTGGGATTTTTATAATTGAATTAAGAGTTTGATATGCTATATTAGAGGTATGCATGAGTCCATTTGGCAAGAAAAAATTGTGGTTCTTGTGTCTATAATTATATAAATGAATTTGTAAGTTTTCTTAATAATGAGGCTTTGAAAAAAATATTATGGTTTTCCCTACCATAACTTTGTGTTTCTATGTAATTGTTTTTATTCAATTTTTCATTTGTACATTCACATTTCATTATTATATACATCATATGCAAATATTAATTAACTTAAGAAATTTATAACGTGCCAACCCTTCGATAAAGTAAAAATTTCTAATTTTACACCATATAAGTAAATAAACTAAGTAACCAATCATTGCAATAAAAAATTTCTTGCTTTTATTGAGAACATATGATCAAGATGGCATATCATATTACAATAAAGATTCCACTTCATTACAATAACTTCACAAGTTCAAGTAACAAGAATACATACATTTACATACATAGCTCCAATGAGCTTTAAAACTAATAGTTGTAAGACAGTCCAAGATCTTCCCTTTCAAATCTTGGTTCTTTTGTCGCCTGCTGTGGAGGAGAAGCATCACTCAGGTGCTTTTCTGCCAACCACAAACTCATAATGCAGTCCCCCACACATCTATCATTCGATACCGATAATGGCAACCAACTAAGTATAGTGTTGTGTCCTACATAACTAGACCCTTGCAATTCCACAATTCTGAACTAGCATGTAATACTGGATCATGTTGAATTGACAGTGTTAGTCTTGGTAGTCACACAACCTAGAGTGGAGTCTCGAACATTCACACTACTTTGATCAAAGAGTTTTATTCAGTAAACGACTGAGAGTCATCTATCACATACACTACTCAGGGCTGATTTGACTTAAGGCTATGTTTAGCTACGCAGAGGTATTTCCTTCAATGGATAGTCCCATTATCCCAGATAACCTACAACCATATTAATCTACTTGGATTTAACTACTTAACTAGTAAGTACACAAGCTAGGTATTCCTTCTATGGGTAGTCCATCATCCCAGATAACCTACATACTTGGATAATTTGACTTACGTGTAAGTACATTAAACCCTCTCTCATACTGGATGACCTCTCCTAGGAGAATACACAAGCTTTCCTAGTTAAATCAATAACTTAGCTAAGTGTACCATACATGTTTTTCATGTTCAATCATACCTAGTATATAATACTTATGATAAACGCCCATCTCCTACTATGGAGTAAATACAAACACATTGCATCCCATGTTCAAACGTATCTAGTATAATTAAATACCTATGTTGTACCACATGTAACATAATTAAATATCTATGTCAAGTAATCTCATCGACATATCTAGTATAATTAACTATTTGTGTCAAGCAATCTCTTCTATCATGGAGTACTTAAAAACACATTATAAAAATAGCCTAAAAGCTTCAATTCCCTTTTTCAAAGACCCTCTCAATTACTTCTATTGCACGTAGTGAAAAGACATTCTAGGCAAGCACAGAAATTCATAATAATTCTAAATAAATAACAAGAAGAGATCCTCATGCCTGTTATCACTTATCTCGATTAATGGCAACAATGCAACCTTCTCCAATAGTAATTCAGCTTGAAATCAGCTTCCCAAAACAACTCTCTCTCACTTGTTGATAGCTCACTTCACTCAAGCAACAATGATACTTCTTACTCACAAAAGATCACTCTATTTCTCACTTATAAACAAAAGTATATGGCTGGTAATATCTAAAAAGTTATAAACAACAAAAGACATAACTCTTGGTAAAATGCATCTCTCACAAGTGACTGGAAGAATGAAAATAATGATCATAGAAGAATCTGTTTCAAGTGAAATAGTGCAACTATTTATAGAGCAGCCATGCATTCTGAAATTCCCCAGTTTAGGCATGAAGAGTGACAACAAGTTTCATGCAAAGCAAGTCAGCATAAAGGTGGCAATGAATAAAGCTCAAACTCAGCAAAACTATCAACAGATCGACTTACCTCATTGATAGCAATTCAAAGACCATTTCAAATAGTACATGGAGAATTCAAATTCTTCTCCAGCAATGACATCTACAGGGAAATGCTTTAATAGGTGGAGCCAAAGCCTCTTTTCTATAACCAAGTTGGCGCAGTTTCAGAAGAAGTGAAATAGTCAATCTTATTTATGCAACACTTAGCAAGCATCGACTGAAATAAAGGATGAGTTGACTAAGCCAATTAAGACGTTAGACTAAGTCCACATAACTCTCATTCACTCTGTCGACCAAGTCAAAATTTATAGATTAAAATGTTTTGATATGTTTCCAAATAGGTGACTTGGTGAGTGATACACGACTTACATATACAGACGTGTATATTCCCAAATCGACTTCCAATTTGATGACTATCATTGACCTTTATTGCCATGGTTATTAAACGTCAAAAGTAATATTTAAAATTTGCATGAGTATGATACACACGTTGGCATCTCCTATCGTTCCAAAGGCCTCTACCTGCAGTCATAAGTAACATACATATAGCCCTTCACAAAAACATAGTCACAAGTTTCATAGACGTGGCCTTAAAGTTTCCTCTATCTTCTACATTATTTCAATGCCCCATCCTTTATATTCATTACCATTATGTCTATGTGACTTAATACCTGGTGTCCCATACGTGCCATCAAAGTTTACTATGTAATTCCATTGATATGTTGGCTAAGTCTTTTATGACTTAGTGCGCTAGCTTCAAAGTCATCATTGAGCTAGTATAAATACTAAAAGAATTGTTGAATGTGTAGGCGTTGCCTTCAAGCATATATCTAAGTGATGCCAATATATATTTTTCAGCCCATGTTCAAGAAACAATTGATGCAAAAGATAATATATCATATATATATATATATATATATATGTTTGTTTTTATATATTTATTTTTATACATCATGTCTATTTTGTGTGAAGACATTCAATACACAACTAAGTGCAAACTAGTAAACATTCATATAATAGCAACAATAATATATTTATATATCTATTTACATACATAAATACACTCCTCTATTCAAGCATAAATGCTTATATATATATGCACATAATATTCATATCATGCAAAGCCATAAATTATTCGCTAAACAAGTATAGATCATTGTTTCAGTAGTCACACACACACACACACACACACACACACACATGTATATACTTTTTTGCCAAGCATGAATGCTTGTGTGTGTGTGTCTATGTGTGTAAACACTCATCAATCACAAAATCAAGCATAGTGATAAAGGAAGGAACTCACGAGCTCAAACAGATAATCTTCACCCATTAATGCACTCGATAGTAAACAAGACCTTTACTAATGCAAACATATCGACTAAGGATGACTTACCTATTACCCACAAACTGACTCAACTCAATCATTCTAATGTGGTGTGTGTTTATGCTTAGATGGTTACATTTACCGATTACCCAACCAAGATCTTCTCCCGAGTGATACTTCCCCTCCCCCTAGAGAAATGAACATTTACCTGCAACCACTAACACATGCCTACAACAGTTAATTGTTCATAACATATGCAGTATATTAAAACATCTCCAAAGTTAGAATAATAATAATTCAATAACCTTTCATTCACATATATGCAATATTTCACCATGAATAACATCAACTGAGATAACATCAAATGAAACAACATCAAATGAGATAACATTCATATTGATAACAAGGTACAAGCATAATCTATTCATCTCCATAATTCACATTACATTCATATTCACCCTATGTAGTAATAGTAAATAGTAACTTCACAATTGGGATGTAACAAAATTTGATTCCTAACATGCATGTTCCTCAATCCTTGGCTTCAACTACGTCTTTATTTTATCTTCAAATTGCAAATACGTAGGATTTTTTATCTCCCTAAAGATTACATTGTACCAATACATTGTGTTTTCATTTTTAAGGTTTCAAAAGTTTGCATTAAAATCCAACTCAAATCTATTATCTTTAGGCACATGTACATATACCTCACAATCAACAATCCATTGTGATGCTTGTTAGCCTTCTCAAGGGTTTATGAGAACTAATATAATAGATCTATTAATCAAAGAGAAAAATGTGTTCATAGTTATGACACATCCAAATTGACTTTACAAAACATATTCCTAGCTCTCTCCATTAGTGTCATGTTCATCCTCTTTACAACTCCAACCTTTTGAAGAGTGTATCTAGAGTTGTCTTGCATCTTGGGATACCATGTTCTCTAGAAAATTAAAAAATTTACTCAACTAAGCTCTCTACCATTGTTTGTCCTCAACAACTTGATCTTCTTTTATGCCTAGTTCTCTACAAGAGCTTTGAACTTTAAAAATATCTCAATCTTTTGTGCGAGGAAGAAAACCCATTTTTACCTAGACATCATCAACGAAAGAAACACAATACAAGAATTTTCTAGTGAACACACATCAAAATAACCAAATACATCATTACCAATTACATCAAAATTTCCTAAAGACTTAATATAAATCAAGTAAAACTTAAAAAATATTTTTTCTATGCATATAACATTCACAAAATTCAAAATCTAGGGATCAATCAATGGACCCATCAAATAAACTAATGAGCACACTCTCCAACTTGTGACCTCTTAAGGCATCCTACTTACAAACAAAACTTCCAACATAGTCTAGATTTGATTTGATGTATTAGCAAATTCAATGTGAAAGAGAAGATTGGGAAAAATAGACACAATAATTCATATCCTTCATCACATTTGTTGTACCACACACATTTTTATACAATAAGTGTTGTCCATAGGCTCATTAGGTCCATATGCTCATGCCACAACATAGTCATCTCAACAAAAAGTTCATGATTTCCTAAATCAATAACCTCAAAAATGTTACATTTGATAGTGTTTGCATAAAGACAAAATAGAGTTCCAATGTGAACAACCTTAATTGTTGCCATGGCTACATAGACCATCTTGCTTGTTTCCTTGTTGAAGTCCTCCTAGATACCCATGCCATTTACCTTGCTTTTACCAATAGACTCACAACCAAACCTAAAATGTGTAGAACACCAAAAAGGAATTTGGTCTTCTCATCTCCAAAAGTGAGTAGAACTCTACTATGACCAACAATCTTAAGAGATGAGTTGTCTCCCAAGCAAACATTATCATCAACTTATTTCTCATAATTAGAAAATCACTCCCTTTGGTGTCATGGAAGGAAGCTACAAAGGTGATCAATCATGCACCCTCACATGCATGTGTGGTAAAGGCTGCAACAAACACATCACCATTGCCTACATTAAAGGCTTAAGTCTCAATCATCATCAAACTCACTCTTTACCCTTTTTTTCTTGCAACCTTTCATTATGTGGTTGGTTTTGCCACAATTCCAACAATTGACCTTAGATTTGTCAAGAGACTTAGATCCCCAC
>VDFB02277482.1:0-22863 GCA_007258455.2 Sequoia sempervirens
GATGGGTTACTAAAGTGCTTGCGGGATGCACGTGCTGAAAATTGACGGAGATGTTTTAATCTTGGTGGAGGAGCTACTTGATAGTTAATGGTAGGGCTAGTAGTTGTGTCGAATGAATGAGATCATTTATGTTCAAGATCGACGGTCGCCTGCCATCCCGCGATGGCAAATCGAAGGATTGCGATATCCGCGGGCTTAGCCCAGCCATGTGGTTTTCGCTGCGGTATGACATGGTGGGCCTTATTGTTGTATTGGCGATTATGTTAGCTTGTTAGAGGGTGGTCGTTCGATGATTTGTTTCAACTGGAGGGTCGATGGCTGAATTTTAAAGTCTGAGTCAAAGTATGGTTGGCATCGTTCTTGCATTTCATAGGTGAGTTTAAATGGTGGAAGAGACGCTTACTGGCATGATTCAATAAATAAGTCAGATATTGTGGTTGCAGCTGTCTCCAACTTTGCTTTAATGGTAGGCTCAGTGTGGGTGTCTGGTGGTCTTTATTGTTCCATCAACTCTTCCAGGTGTGTCAATTGGCTGGTGACATCTATACTCTCTGGCCTAATGCTTGTCTGCTCCTTCATTCTCTATAAGAAGGATTTCAAGGCCAAAAGTAAGAGAGAGGAGAGATGCTTGGAGCAGTTTGTTGATTGACGGTGAGGAGGATTCTAGATGGCATCTCCAAATTGATTTTAGGGACTCTTCTAGATTCTTCTCTTCTCTTCTCATTAGCAAGGGGGAGAGATTAACTTCTGGTTCGGGGGTGATGTATGAGGTGGGGGTAGATAGAGAAATGTCAAGTTCTGAGTCATATTGAGTTTGTAAGTTGTAACTACTGATTTTATGAGAAAATACAACTAGTTTGTGTTAATAAATCATTAACGTCTTCCAAGGGTTTGGAAATTCATGAATATCTTCAAATTGTCTCCATACTTGTACAATTTAATCATATGAATTCAATAATACAAAGTGTCTTTGAGTTTGTCATCTCAAATTTCATGAGGTTGTGTCATTTGTTTATGGGTCTATTTCAAGGAAATGGTTAAATGCTTTGAGTAGATAACAATGATTTCAAGTGTGCAGGTTGGATTGGGTAAGGTGAGTTTGATTGATAATAGGAACAAGATTGTTGGTGTAAGGCACTAACAGTTGATGCAAGGCATTAACAATTTAAATCCACTATTTGAATGTTATTTGCTGATGAGTTTTTTTTTATGTGTTTGACTCCATGGCCCAGAATTAGGCACTGATTTATCTTGCAGCTTAGTGCACCTCAGAAACAATCTTCAAAATTCAAAACCATTTTAAATCCCTGTACATTATTGTGTTGTCATTATCTCATGCTCCAAGTAGTTGATATTACTGATGAACAACCAATTCTATTTAGTATTATCCTATTATGTTGAGCTATTAAATGAGATTATCTATTGAGCAATATTTTGTTATGTATGTGTTTCAATTTGTTGATATTGCTAAAGGGATCATCCTTTCAGGTCTCACAGAGCCCGAAGTGTAGAAGGCCTTTTAAAGTCCTCATCAGTTGGTCTAGGTCCTTCGAGCTTCCCTTGATTGGAATTGGCAATTCCATAGGTAGATTAGAAGACCAACCTGGTTAGTAGTAAAAAAAACCAACAGTGATCATGGAGGGTTCTACTGTGGACAACTTCCTTCAAACAAAATTTCACTTAACTAGAAAACTCACAGTATTGTGAAACTTGTGCTAGCTTCTAAGGACTGCAAATGTTCTACCATTCGTTCACCATAAATATGCATAAACAAAGATAAAATTTTGGAGTAGCTTTCAATTTAAGTCTAGACTAACTTTACACAACTATCTGCCATTAGCAAACAACAAAAAGTATGGACTATAAAGGCATCAAAACAACAAAAATATTCACAATCATTGAACAACATTACTAGATCTATCTAAGCAATCTAAAACCAACTGAAACAAAAAAATAAATCTATCTAAATCAGCTAACAATGGGAGATGATTCATGAAACATACAAAAAAACTCAAGAATCCATCAAAGTCAATGAATTTCTATTAAAATTTCTACAACATGTCTTTACAAAAACTCAAATCTCTCTTGAAAATGAGAGGAGACCCCCTATTTATAGTGTTCAAAAAGAAAAATGAATGGGAAAGATTGATTTGCATTGTGTGGCCAAGATGCACTACAAGTTAGGGTTTCACCTACCCCCAAATATATTATAATTTAAAATACATTGTTTGTCTTTTTCCCTATTTTGTCCTCTAGTGGAAACACTGTAGCATTTTGTCTTCTGGATGATTTCCTTTGTTGTAGCTATTATGTGCGGAGCTTGTCATCAATTATTAGATTTCCCTCTTGCTTCTTTAAGGTGACATACTCTATAAACTTGCTAATTAATGCTTGAAGCTTCTTGATCTCCATTATGTTGGATTGGAGCACTTGATAATTCCATTGTTTAGAATGATCTGTAAGTGTCTCCCAATCTTCATCACACTTGGATGTATTATCTCTGACTTGTTCTGATTGGACAAAAGCCTAAGGAGAAAAATTCATAAAATCTATGGTGAGCTCACATGACATTCCATCTTCCACCTTTTTCCAAAAATATGACTTCACCTTTTCTGGATCGATCTCAATAGTAGGCATGTCGTAGCGAGTCATCTATTTCAAATACTCAACAAAATTTGTTCTAATTTCCTTGGCCCAGTCGATGTATGACTCCACTTTGCAAAGGACCTACTCCAGTATCTCTTTTCTATGCTCAAAGTCCAACTTCCACATTTCAACTAGCCAATGATCATCCTCTGTGAATGCAAGGTCTTCTCCCATATTTTATGGGGCATCTTGAGAATGACCTTTGTCTTAGGGTAGGCGAATTCATATATTCATGGGAAGTTAGTGTAGAACTTCCACGTACCCTCAAGGGATTTTTGGATTTCCAAGAATTTATTGGTTGTTCTGACAACACGACTAATGCCCATGTTTCTAGCATATAAGACTCACTGGAACCAATCCTCCATGGTGTTAGTACAATTTTTCTTTTTCTATAGCTTGTCAATTTTTTCCTTGGATAGTAGTTGCGGTGGAGCCAAGGATGTTGTGGGAATCTTTTCTGCTGATGACCATTGCTAAATATAGGTTGTCAAATCGGCTAGCTATGCTTTTAGCTCCTCCTTGGAGAGCTTATCCTTCTACATGAGGTGCACCACCATAGCAAAAAAATCCTGAAGGTGATCTATTTTCTACTCTTTGGTGGCTATCCCCAAGTCAATGGTGGAGATGTTGTAACTTATCCCTTCTTCACCCACCACCGGTGTAGCTACCTGCATCGATTTAGAGCTAGAAGTGTCCATTGTCAGCTTGGATCTAACTTTGGGCTTCTTCTCCTTCTTAGTGTTGATATGAGCTCGAGCCAAGATAGCCTCTAACCTTGCTTTCAAATCCTTTGGGGTAGGAGCTTTCTTCTCTAGTTGCTTCTCCAGCCACTTGGGCATCTGGGACTTCTCCTTGGGTGATTCTTGGTCACCTTCCTTTTCATTCCTTCTAACTTCAATTTCTTTATCCTTGGGAGCCTCTTGCTCCGCCCTTGTGGTTTCTCCTTCTTCATCAGAGTCTTGGATGAACACCATGCATTTAATGGAGGACTTAGTGGGTAGGCATCCCTTGGGTTTGTCTTCCCCTTCAGTATCTTTTTCTTCTTCTTCATGCCCATGTTCTTTGGGCTACTCTATTTCTAGACTCTTGTGGGTTTCAACCTCTTCTTCAAGCTTATGTTCTTCTTTACTCTCCTCTTCCTCGCATTGAAGTGACACATCTTCCTCTTTATTTTCTTGTTCTTCTTGCCCTTTTGAGAGAGGGACCTCCTCACCATGTTTGGGGCTTTCTTCTTGTTCCCCAGTTGGAAGTTCAGTGTCATCTTCCATTTTATTGCTAGACTCTTTTTCTTCTTCAGGAGGTGGTCTTTCCACTTCCTCTCTAACATCCTTTAATTTGTGAGCTAGGTCTTCTTCTAAATTTGAATTGATGGTTTTTACAATATACTTGGTGCTAACATCTTCTTCTTCACTACCTTCAGAGGACTCTATTTCTTCTCCTTCATGGACTACCTTATCAATTTGTAGATGTTGGTGCTCTAAATGTTTGCGGTATTCGTCTGCTTCTTCCTCTAATGCCTTGGCAGCTTCCTTGTCTTACCGCTCCAACTCCTCAAATATTTGCATCATGGCTTTCATCTTTAGTAGTTTAGTTGGAGCCTTTGAGGTAGGAATACAAGCAAGAACCTATGCTAGGGTAGCTTGGATGGTCGGATTCATCAATACCTCAAAGATTTCAGATGGGACATTCTGCATATGCCACGAAAATTCCTCTGGAAATGAGAGTGTAGGCATGGGTACTATTGCTATTGCTTGTGAAAGAGATGTGGTTAGATACATGGAAGCAAAAGAAGAGTCAATCATTATGACTAGTCTAGTAGGTGAAGAAGAGGCAAGGTGGATTGAGATGTCCACCGCAGGTGGGGAAGTAGCTACCATGGCTTGAGAAGTAGGCAGAGGGACAATAGTAGTGGAGGTGGAAGGTGGAGACTTTGGTTGTTCAACTTCCATTTCCTCTCCCTCATGGAGTGAATCTTCTTGGATAATAGGCATCTCTGTGATGCTTCCTGAACTCTTATGTCTTTTGGAAGATTCCCCTTATGAGGTCTTTCTTGCGTACACCTTTGGATTAAGCAACTGCTCAACAATTTCTTTTCTTTTCCTTGACCTAGTGAGTGGAGAGGATCTTGAAGTTTCTCCTATTGAGGTAGAAACTGCCCTGCCATCTATTCCACGTGGCTCACTTTAAAGCCCTTCAAAGGTCAGAGTGACCCCTTGCTTCTTCAATTGGGAAACTTTCCCATCAACCCATTCTTTTGTACGAGCCTCGACGGTCTTGGTTAGAATTTTGAGGTCATCAACCTCTTGCTCATCCCAATCAATGAAAGGTATGGGTAGATTAACAACTACATTATATCGGGGATCCATGACTGTGCTCTCATCTTCCTCTACTTGGTTAGGCATTGGGAACAAATTGACCCTCTTCACAAAGGACGTGGTCATCTTCATATAATGTCTCATCCTTACCTCATTATCATCTATATAGTTGGCCCAAAAATCTTCAATGCTATGCAGATGGGAATATTTAGGCCCAAGCATTTTCCTAATATGGCCATATGGATCCATCCATGGCCTAGTAGTGTGTTGTCTCAAATGGTATTCAACCAACTCCTTCTTTGAATTGTGGGCACATTGTGAGGTATGGAGTTTGTACATCCCTTGGTCAAAGGAGAGGGGATAATGAATCCCCACCATATGTTTGCTGCTCAAGAGGTTGTGCACATGCTACAACTGCCGAGAGAGCTCCAATGGTATTATCTAGTCATTAGGGTACTAGGGTAGCTTGTTTGGTATTTCTAAGAAGCCTTCTACATGAATGTATGTAAACTTTGGACATTGGATGAATAGAAAGGTGTATTGCTTCAGGAAAGCATTGGCACTATGGGAGATTCACCTCTTGAAGTCACCCCTAAGTAATCTGATGATATGGCCTATGAAAGCATCATTGGCCTTGTAGTAATCTTTCTTGAAGTTCCTATACTGCAGTTGGGGGTATTTGTCATAAACCTTTAGCTCCCTACCAGGTTCTTCATCTAGAGCTTTGAACAAGCCATTGTATTTCCTCTATTTGGCTAGTGAATAGATCAAGTAGGATGTCATGTAGAATTTGGAGGTCTTTTTGATAGCCATGAACGACTCATGAAAGTAATCACTAATTATCCCACTCTAGTAAAATGTGGTATCTTCTCCACGAAGAATCTGTTAAATGAAGTAAACCATCCATTCTTAAAAGTAAGCAATAGTAGGAAGGCCCATTACTTTGCTTAGAAGGGTCACCAAATCATGGTAGTCTTCATGAAAATAATTGCGAAAGAGCTCCTGGGGAACTTTTGCAGCACTTCCCCTCTTCTCCTTGAGCCAAAACTGATTTATGAGTTTCTTACATTTAAGGGGATCTTCGTTCAACTTTTCCTTTCACTCCTTTATAGTTGGTAATTCCATCTCCCTGAAGGTAGGGATATGAAAGGTCTTCATTATTTCCTTGGTAGACATATCAACTAATATATTCCCATCCCTGTCTACTATTGTTCAGGTCTTTGGTTGGTACACCTCCTTATAGGCCATTACTAGTTCAGGGGCAACAAGATTGGGAGGGAAACCCACAACTTTGGCTATTCCACTACCTCTGATCAGTCTTTTACTCTCTGTCATTGGGTTGACCCTGACCCTTTGCTTGAACTCATTGATATCAATGTGCTTGATATTGGTGTCAGAGATCTCCTTCCAGTATGTGGTGATTCTGGACCTTAGGGGTTCCCCTTTGAATTGATACTTCATCTAGTCCTTGTCTTCTTTTTCATGGGGTGCTTTGCCTGTTTTCTTTCCTTTGTCCTTCTCTACGGTTGCCCTTGAGGGTCCTACACCCGATTCCATATATTCTGTAGATAAAGGAGAGGTGAGTAAAATCAAGCATGAAAGCATAAAATGTTAGCCAAATCCCTGCAAACAAAGTTAGGTTGGATAATTTAGCATTCAAGAAATCTAACATTTAACCTAGATTGTCGTTAATAGTTCATAGGAGGGAGTTTGGATGGTTTGGACCCCAAGGGTTGGACTTCCCTAGCCAAAAATTTTTTTTAGAAGGGAAAACAGGGCAGGGCATCCCACAAGGTTCCATTCAACCTAGGACTTTGTCAAATCATGGGGTCCACTAAGAAAACAAGCCATTTTGGCAGGTGGGTCAAAGTTCGTTTGGTAATTGGAAGGAATTTAGATCATCTTTGAGGTCATCAGAGTTAGGGAGGAGCTTGGATGTCTGGAGTTTTCCATTTGAAAAGGCTTTAGTGAGACAACATCTCAGGGGCGGAGTTTCGACAGCTGAGAACCACGAGTTCAGAGGACGATTGGCATCATACCCTGGTGTTTGGGCCGTTCAGGTCAAATGGGGTGAAAAGCTGTTAGAGGATCGTTGTTTGAAATGGCGGACAAGAAATGAAAGTCCGCCAGAGGAAGTCCGAGGGCATGGGTCTGACAGAGGGCTTGAACCTTATGTTTTCTTCATTCTCTTAGTGGATTTCATCAGTAATCAGAGGATCAAACCCTGAAGACCGGGAGGACGAGGGCAATTTTCTCCCTTCAAATGACCTAGACGGGATAGAGTCTCGACAATAGAAGTCTAATGACAATGACTCACTGAAGGTTGATGCACTTAAAAGTTATCATTTCATTCATATAGCCAAGGGATGATCAGGGCCTGAAGGGCAGAAGGCAGCCTCCAAAAAGTCGTGAGGAGCGATGATGCTACCACAACGGTCTGCGAATGAAGGTCCACCAACTGGAACCTAAACGAAACTTGGTATGGTCATTTGTTCATGTTAATGTTGCAAGTCGAAAAAGGAGGCGGGACTCAAAGTTCATGTTTTTGGGTTATGAAGGCTACCCAAAATGGTGAGATACAAGCAACATTCTGCCAGCGAAAACCTGCTAGGTAAAATCCAATACCGGCCTAGACTTTGGATTTTCAAATTGGTTTTAGGGGAAAGTAATGGGACAAGATCTGGGTGGAAAAAAGTCATAGCTAGGAAGTCATTTGTAACCAGCTAATTGCAAAAAACGCTCTGGTGATGGAGTCCAGCAGAGGCGGGCCTGATAGCATATTATGTTGTTTGAGTTTATCTTGTAAGTAGTGACGACAACAAAGATAAACCCCAGACCCATAGAGCCTAAATTCTCTACACAAAGAACGTCACTGGGGAGTCGAAGTTCCATAGGTGAAGTGTGGGTGATTTATGAGGATTTTTAGAACTTTTCCACGTGGGTTTTAAGTGCCCTAATTTTGTCTATCTGATGTTTTATCCATTTCTTTTGAGCAAAATCAAAGAAAAACATAGGATAAATCAGCCAATAGATGCAAGGGACCTATGATGGAAGGCTTCGAGCTCGAGGGAAGTGCATGGAGATAGTTTTTTGATTGCTCTGATTTGCTCTGGTTAGACTGACATATGAAAATGATAGGTCAAATCTGACTATTTATAGAAATTAAGGCATTAAATGCCCACAATTAATGTACACACGAAAAACCAAGAGATTGGTGCATTAAAATTTGAAAACAGTTGTGGTAGGGGCAAAACCTGATGGGAAGAACACCATTGGTCGATTGATGTTTGAAAGTTTTGTGAGGATCAGACGACACCAGATGGGTCAGACTTTGAGTGATAGAACGCTATGAGGGAAGGTCATTTGAAGTTTGGTGAAAACCAAGGGTGAAGATAACTCTGGAATATGATGGAGGGAAAGCTGCCCGAGAAAGGCTCTTTTGAAATGGTAGTGGAGTAACGAAAACCCAAAAAAGGAAACCCAATGGGGTGGGCCCAATGGGACCCAAGGATGGTTGCCTAGACTTGGTCATTGAAACACGGGGAAACAACGATTGAAGTAATGGGTCCTGGGCCGCGAGAGGATGGGGTCCATTGACCAGTTGAGATGACAAGTACAACAGGGAAATCCGCCAGAGGAAACATACGAGAGTGAATCTGGAGGACCCTAGGGATGCCGACAGAGGTAAATTGCCACGAGATCTCTGTAAAGGTATTTGACTTGGAAAATCTAAGGGGGGTGAAATATGGTCCACTTAAGATGACACTTTTAGGGCTCACTGACCATTTTGAACACCAAGATGGGGGCATGTAAAATGAGGTAGCAACAAAATGACCCAGCAAGGCGAAGGAAAGAGAGGGTCCCTATTTCGAACGGGGCATGTGTGCTGAGGGCATAATAAATAATGACTTTATTGGAGAACACTCTCGAGCATTGAGGATAAGTATTCATTCAGAACCCAGAATCTCCAGGTTTACAAACTAGGGGCTGACTTCCATAAGTCAACTAAGAGAACACGATCCTTAGTTGAATCAAACTACAAAACATCTTAGAAGTGTGTGTGGTGAATTCATTTCCTTAGAAACCGTGAAAACAACGATCAATCAAATTGAGCGAGCTACCTGAATCGTCTGACCCCAAAAGTAACCTGGACATTGCCCAGCTGCCGGTCAAGCGCCCATAGCCTTGGTGGAGTTGTCATTGTGGAACCATGCATATTGCACTATTGACAGTCGGGCATCCATAGCCCTGCTAGAGCTATCTACACACCCATACGATTGCTTGATTTTATAATTTTCTTCCTTTTCTTTCTTTAGATATTTCTTTTCACACTTCATCCTTTTTCTCAACCGTGTAAGCACTAAAGCCTATGATGGGTTTGGGAACCATAGTGGTCACTAGAGTGGACTTAAGATTTTTCACTCACCAAGTCCTCATAATAGCTATTGTACAATCCTTCAAAATTAATTAATATGTGTTTTGGTGTAGGATTTGAGATGAACGTAAAAAGATTCAACAAAGGGTCGAGTTCTAAGGTAGAGTTCAAATAGGGAAGTCATTCCAAGGTAGCTACCAAGGACCAATGATTGAGAATGAATATTTAGCCAAAGAACACTAAGGGAAGACAACAAAGTGATCCACTGCAATAGCAATGAAGAACATCCTCATCAAAACAAAATAGTCGGGAGATGAGCAAAAATGAAGCATTGCAAAACAACAAAATGAAAGCAAGCCAAAAGCAACCTAAACTAGTCTATGCACAAGTATTTATAGGAATAGCTCTAAAAGAGCTTAGAATTGGAAGTAATGCTTTAAATGCTTCCCGTTGATAGGAAACAAGACATCTTCACTAGTTAGGGTCTTCAAACAAAAAGCATTGTCTCCCAAGATTTCAGCTATTTGAAAGGGGCCAAGCCAAATCTTGTCGAATTTGTTGTGTCCCCCTTTCAATTCATGGGCCTTGTCCCAACACAAGACTAAATCTGTAATTCTAAAGTCCTTGATTTTGGCTTGGTGATCAAACCATCTCTTGACTATGCCCTGATGTTTGGTGAAATTTTCTATTGCATGGTCATGCACTTCTTCCAAGTGTAGTAGCTTGGCTAGGCAGGCTTCTCTACAATCTCCTCCTTCATAAAAGTCATTGATAAATTGGAGGGTGGGAATTTTCAAATGGATGGAAAATATGGGCTCTAAGTCGTAAACAAGATGAAACAAGGAATCACCAAGGGAAGCCTTGTGACATGTGTAGTTTTCCCAAAGGGAAAAATGGAGTTGGGTGTGCCAATCCTTGGGATTCCTATCGAGAAGTTTCTTGATTATAGTGATCAAGTTCTTATTGGTGGATTCTGCTAGGCCATTACCCTAGGGATAGTAGTTAGATGAGAAATTGAGGGCTATCCCATAATCAAAAGCCCAACTGACAAATTTGAGTGAGAAAAATGCAGGGCCATTGTCACACACTAATGCATAAGGACAACCAAAGTGATTTAAAATAAAACTCTCAAGAAAATTTTTAACTACCTTTGTTGTGCTTTGCCCACATGCAATTGCTTCTATCCATCTATTGCAATAATTAGAAGTAGTTAGAATGTACCTATGTCCTATAGATGATGGTGGGCTTACTGGACCAATGAAGTCGAGATCCCACTGCACAAATGGCCTCACCTCCAAAATGGGTTGCAACGGGACAACAACATTCTTTTCCCTAGTGGTAGCTGTCTGACATATATGGCATGTGTGAACATGATTATGAATGTACTTGAAGATTGTTGGCCAATAGTATCCTGATCTTAATATTTGATGTGTGGTATAAGGACCAGATCCATGACCAGTGCTGAACTTGTCATGAAACTCCTTCATGACTCGATCTGCTTCTTCTTTTCCAAGGCATCAAGGATAGATACCTTCATGATTCTTCTTATATAAAATGGACCCTTGCAACATGTAGTTGCTGCTCTTCAACCTAAGGGAACGCTTTTGAACTCCTTGCAAGTAGGGTGGGCACTTGTGATTCAACAAATAGTAGATTATGTCATTGTACCACTCCCCTGAGGAAAAGTCTTCAAGTTGGTATTGTTGTACTGTGAGTTCAGGCCCTACATCAATTTCTGCTTAGCTATCATTTGGGTGAGTGATTGTCCTCTAACTAACTTCATGGGTTGGATCTCCATGTTGTATTCTTGTAGCAACATGACCCACTTTTCCCTTCATTGTCCCAACTCATTTTCCATAAGCAACATCTTCACTACTGGGTCGTGGACTATGGCAAACACCTTATTGCGTAAGATGTAGTGTCTGAACTTCTTCACTTCCTTGATGAGGGAATATGCCTATTTTTCCACATTGTGATACTGAAGCTCGACGTCTTTCAATGGAGCACTCATGAAGGAAATCAGGTGCTCATTTCCCTCATTGTCTTTCTAGGTCAAAATTTTGGCACATGAATGGTCTGAAGTGAATGAATAAATGTAGAAATGCTTCAGATAGTCTGGACTGACTAGCTTTGGTGCTTCAACAATTGCTTGCTTAATTTCTTTGAAGGCCTACTTTTCCTTTGGGGTCCACTCGATCTTTGCATCTTGCTTTAGTATGGCGTTGAGTAGCTTGATGATTTTGGAAAATCCTATAATGAACTTTCACATGAAGTTAATCTTTCCAAAGAAATATTTGAGTTCTTTCTTGCTACTTGATGACTAAATTTTTAGTAAGGACTGGATGCACTTAGGGTCAATGGAGATACCTTGCTCTGAGATGATATGCCCAAGTAATTTCCCTTTAGTGACTTTGAAGATACACTTTTTAGGACTAAGAGAGACTCTAAATTCCCTGCACCTTTGAAAGAATTTGCATAAATCAGAGACATGGTCACTCTGTTTCTTTGAAAACACAGTTAAATCATCCATATAAATGATTATGCACTTCTCAATCAGATCTTTGAATGCGATGTCCATGGCATGTTGAAAAGTGGTGCCAATTTTTATGAGCCCAAATAGAATTCTTCTATAGGAAAAGGTTCCCGACTTAGTGGTGAAGGTTGTCTTGTGGTGGTCTTCATACTACACCATTACATGATTATACCCAAAGTACCCATCGAGAAAGGACATCATTTGCAAACCATTGATGATCTGTAGTACCTCATCCAATGATGGTACTGGATAATTGTCCTTTTCTGAGGCTCTATTTAGATTTTTGAAGTCTACGCACAATCTAATTTGTCCATTCTTTTTCTTGACTAGGACTAAGTTGGCAACCCATGTGGAGTGCCTAACTGGAAAGATAATCCTTGCTGAAAGTAGCTTTTGTACCTCTTTGTAAATGATTGGTTCTAGCAATGCATTGATAGGGTGATGTCGTTGATGGAATGGCTGTACATCAAGCTTGAGAGGGATGATATGTGTGATGATGGAGGTGTGATAAGTCTTTAGATCTTTGTAGCTCCATGCCACCACATTGTGGAAATTTTGAAGAGTGTCCACAATTCCCATCTTTTCTTCTGCACTACACACTTTTCCAATAAAAACATTTTTGATTTCCTCAGCTGTGGACATCACATTGATTGTTAATGGACTCCCTTTTTGCTTGTTGGTCTTGGTATCTAATATGATCTAAATCAAATATACACTCTAGCTAAACCATACCTCTGGGAATCGTATTGGTCTTGAGGTTGATAACTCCTTCTATATCTAATTCAGCTTCTTCTAGATCAACCTCATCTATTATTTGCATGGAAAACACATCAGAGCTCATGATAAACTCAAGGATATGCTTGTCATCATTAAATACTTGGAAGTGAGTGACATTGTCTGGGATGGATGGAGTGGATTTCAACTCAACTGTGAATCATTTGAGACCAGATAGGAGCAGGGGTTGTAGCACGCTGTCCGGTTGAGCCAAAGCATCATATGTACGATTCTAGGAGCATGGGATCATCTGAATATTAAAAGCATCTAAACCTTCTAAAAGATCCCAGACTCTATTCCTATAGTTGGCTAGTCTTTTGTCATGACAAGAATACAAATTTCTAACTTTCTTGAATACCAACTCAGAATCACCAAAGACTTGCAACATTTTGATGTTCTTCCTTAAAGCCATAAGAAGACCATGAACTAGAGCTTCATACTTAGCTACGTTATTGGTACAATAAAACTACAATCTATGGGCAACAAGATAGGTCTCACCCATTGGGATGATAAGTTTGAACCCAACACTAGCTCCCTACTTTGATTTGGATCCATCAAAGCGAAGCATCCATAAATTGGAAGGATCCTTGACACCAGGTCCAACGATGTCTCCATTTCCTTTTGGCTTAGTGTTGGTCTCCACACCTTTCAAAGGAAGCGTCAATTGGACGTGACTAATGGTAGGTTGTTATAGTAGTATTTACCTTGGCACTTCCTTTTGAGGAGTGGTTTATCCTTGGACTCGTTCTACTATTTTTTTGCATAGACAACACTCAAACTTAGAGTGGGAAGCATTGTGAAATATGCACCAATTTGGCAACAAGAGCTCTAGGAAATTCATCCGGGCACCCAGGTTGAGTTGGTCTTGGAAACTGTTTAGCAGTCCGAAGTCACTGTCTTCATAAGATTTATCATTTGATTGTACCAAGATTTCTGTACTTTGAGGTGCTTGGGCCAAGTTGGCTGGAGAGCTACATTGTACCAAGAGTACTTCAGTGGCCAATTCTTCTTTGTGAGGCTCCAGTTCTTCTTGGCAAGTGAAGGGTAAATAATTTACCAACTCAATCTCAACAAACAATACCTCATTGGTGTTGTTGTACTTTGTGATCATGCACTTCATATGAATCTCATGGTCTATATAGATCTGATTTGGAAATCCTCTCCAAGGTAGCCACATGTGAGAGTGATCTATTGCAGCATATCCATTCAATGTTCAGGTGAAGTATTGCCCAAGGATAAGCCCATAGGTGTTAGGAATGTTGACCACTTGAATGTCAATAACTTGCTATATCCTTGGATCTACAACAATCTGCATTGAAATTCGATTCATTTCTCCCACTATGTTAATCTCAGTTTTGTCCAGCTGGGTTACTTTCCTTTTTGAAGGTGTGGGAGTAATCCCAAGAGCTTCGCCCACTTCCTGGGGCATAACGTTCACTGATGCTCTTGAATCAAGTAGGAAATTGTGCAAATTCTTTCTGAATGTTCGGATGGTAGTGAGGAAGGGAAGGGTTTCCAACCTACCTTGGAAGAGGCCTGTAGGTGTGTCCACTTGGGCTACTTGGGATTAGTTCTTATCACCATCCTTATCCTTAGTTTCTCCCAAGGGATAATCCTTAGAGTTTTGTCTATCATTCTGATATGATTCTTTTGCAGTTTGTTTACCCATAGACAGATTTGAGGGAACATCCTTCCTTTTCCCTATGATCTCCTAGATCATGGGCTCTTGTCTAGGTTCTTCAAAGGTGACCCTCTTGGTTGGTATTTCTTGTGTCACTTTGGGGGAGGGAATTCCATTAATTACCCTAAAGAAGGCATACCTTACAATAGGGATCTTGAGTAATTCAAAGGTGGAAATGTTGATTTTAACTTTCTTAAACTCTTCAGCAACATATTCACCCATTTGTTTGATTTTAGCTTTGAAGGCTTTGTTTACAACAAAACTAGAGGGTTGGGCTTGTGTTTTGATTGACTGATTTTGGGGATGACCTTGAGATTGAATTTGCGATTGATTGTGATGTTGGTTCAATTTCCTATCTTTGTTTAAGTATTGAGTAGGAACATGAGGAAGATCAGGATTGTTGCTGACATTGGGATCCAACAGGGTGGTGAAGTAATTGGGTGGAGTGGATGTAGTAAATGGTCTCCCTACTTGTCTATTCCTTAAGTAGTATGGATTAGCTCTCTAATGGAATGTGTGTACTTTATCGTCAAGGGGATCTTCGTCATCTACAGGACCATTATCTACTAAATCAAACAACTAAGATAAGGCTTCACCATTACTTACCTCTTTTACTTCTTCGGCCTTTGGAGAGGAAGTCGCACCTTCAGGCTCATTACGTTCACTTCTTGGGAATGGGGCTTGATTGACCAAGAGCATGAAAGAGTAATAAGGCTTAGATGAGACTATGTCTCTAAAATTTGTGTTGTCAATGACATTTTGGACCTCCACTTGGAAGATATCAGCTGTTGTTTGGAACTCGGGGTAGTCCAACTCCGAATGCCTGTTTGTTTTGTGGATTTGGCACCATCCAAATAAGGAAGCCTTGGTGAGGTATACCCCACTGGTCATCTTCTCATTGCTGGTAGGTTGATCAAGAGGGGCAGGAACACCTCCATTGTTGGGCCTCTATCATAATTTTGTTTGGAAGAGGTGCTAGCCTAGCGGTCATCTCTATTGTCTCGATTATCTCCATTATCCCAATTGAGATTAGCTTGGATACTCCATTGGGAGGCTTGCAATTGGTTGTTCTATTTCCTTAAGTGTTTCATCTTGGCGGACATCTTTTAGATCATCTCCATCAACTCATCCAATTGATCCTTCTCTGCATTGCTTGGCTGCGATACTTGATTTTGAAGGAAAATGGGTGGGCCAGTTGGCTGATTTTGTTGAGCGAGTGGAAATTCTGGCCCTTGCAGATATAGGGGTACTTGAGGCTGCTGCTGATATGCTTATTGCTACTGGGGAACTTGGGTGTAGGTCAACTGTCATTGAGGCTACAAGTATGAAGGTACGAGAGGTTCCTAGTTCAAGGGTTGTCCTAAATGAGGAACTATGGGCAGCTGTGACACCTAGTTCATAAGAGGTGTTTGATGAGAAAACACTTGGTTGAGTCCTTGAACCTACATCAAATGAGCCACTAGACCCAAGGAGGGAAGTGGGCCAGAAATATTTTTTCCCAGATCAGTACTAGCAATGACGGCCTCTGAATAGGAATTCACCAATGTAGCAAGTGGTGGGCACATTCTCTTTACCAATGTTGCATAATAGACAGGAAAAGTAGTGACATCGTTGAGCACGTAAGGGGTTTGAAGTCTCATGTAGATGGGATGGAAAAAATCATTGAAAGAGCTGATTGGATCATTAATTTTCCTACGTATGGACATAAACTGTCGGTTCAACTCTGAGGGGTTGATTAGAATTTTGTATTTCTACAGGAAAGCATTCATCAGAAGGTCTCACGAAGTAATGGACCCCCTTAGCAAGTTGATATATCGATAAAAAGATTCTTCTCCCAATGAGTATGGAAAGATCCAACATGCCACATCCTCATGAGTGATTTGTATATCTTTGAGCGTGGTTTGGAATATCTTAATATGTTCTTTCATTGTCTGTTGTGGGTCGCAAGGATTGAACTTCGTGCAAAAGCTTTCGGTATTCTTGGGCATATCATGGTAAGAATTGAATTGCAACGGAGAAGGATTTTACACCAACCAAGTCATGAGGGGAGGTGGAGGTGGTACCTACTATTAGGGAAGACCAATTTGGGGTTGCACAGGGGCCGCGAAAGTTGGGACTGCACCTTGGACTTGGAGGGCAGGGGAAGAGGGATCACCCCAGTTGTGGGAGATAAGAGGTGGAAAAGCAGTTTGGTATGCTTGAGAAGAGTGGATGAAGGTGAAGGAAGTCTATTGACTTTGGGGTGAATGGAAGGAGTAAGGAGGTGAGGGTAAATGTGAAGTGGGTGGGATGGAGGAAGAAGAAGAGGTTGTTTCCTCTCTCCTGGTTTGTCTTTCTCTTGTGGAAGGCTGCAATTCTTGGAATTCCCCTGCATTCGGTGTTAACCTTAAGATTATTTACAACTTCTCAGGGGAGAGTGAATCACCTTGATCTAGCTTAGCTCAAATGGGCCCTCCTTCTAGTGCCATTTCTGTTGATAGGTGCTACAAGGAAATGTGGGCATAAAATGAATGATGAAAGGAGCAATGTTCCTTTCCCTTATTCAACTTTCTCAATGGGTCCTCGATGGACCCATGGTAGGTTTCTTGTATCTTGCATACATGAAGTGTTGTAAGTGCTTTCATACACAAATCAAGGAAAATGTTAGTCAAATCCTACAAAATCCTTGTTAGATTCACTTATGCATCATTAAAAGATCATAATATTCATCATTGGAGCTCATTTGGACCACAAACATAAATGTGGGTTCAGGGGTGTTGCTGTCTATCGCCCACCATATGTTCATCGTCCGTCTGCCATGTCGCACCTGCATGGAATTCCTCAGTTGATGTTTGACATGATTTTGTTGATAATCATAGGGTGGACTTACGTACTTGGCTAGATACAAGATGAATCATGAAATGGAGTTTCTAAAATGGAAGTTAAAGTGCATTTTGCTGCAGGTTCGAACAACAATCATAAACTCCTATTCTATCTTAGGATTTGGCTTTACAATGTGCAATGAACCTTAGCATAGGTCACTTATTAGAAAAAAGGAAAAGGGCAGGGAAGAGAAGAGGTTCCTAGACTTGAAACTAACTATGAATAGTGATCATGGAGGGTTCTACTGTGGACAACTTCCTTCAAACAAAATTTCACTTAACTAGAAAACTCACCATAAACATGCATGAATGAAAGATAAAATTTTGGAGCAGTTTTCAACTGAAGTCTAGACTAAGTTACATAGCTATCTACCATTAGTAAACAACAAAAAGTATGGACTAGAAAGGCATCAACACAATAGAAATATCCATAATCATTGAACAACAACATTACTAAATCCATCTAAGCAATCTAAAACCAATTGAAACAACAAAGTAAATCTATCTAAATCAGCTAACTATGGGAGATGAATCATGAAACATGAAAAGAAACTCAAGAATCCATCAAAGTCAATGAATTTCTATTAAATTTTTTGTAGCATGTCTTTACAACAACTCAACTTATGTCTTTAAAACCCTAATTTGTAGTGCATCTTGGCCACACAATGCAAATCAATCTTGGCCATTCATTTTTCTTTTTGAACACTATAAATAGGGGGTCTCCTCTCATTTTCAAGAGAGAGTTGAGTTGTTGTAAAGACATGTTGCAAAATTTTTAATAGAAATTCATTGAGTTTGGTGGATTCTTGAGTTTCTTTGCATGTTTCATGATTCATTTCCCATAGTTAGCTGATTTAGATAGATTTACTTTGTTGTTTTAGTTGGTTTTAGATTGCTTAGATAGATTTAGTAATGTTGTTCAATGATTATGAAGATTTCTACTGTATTGATGCCTTTCTAGTCCATACATTTTGCTATTTGCTGATGGTAGATAGTTGTGTAAAGTTAAAGCTACTCCAAAATTTTATCTTTGTTCATACATATTTATGGTGAATAAATGGTAGAACATTTGCAATCCTTAGAAGCTAGCACAAGTTTCACAATACTATGAGTTTTCTAGTTAAGTGAAATTTTGTTTGAAGGAAGTTGTCCACAGTATAACCCTCCATGATCACTATTATATTGGATACTAAGGATGTGTTGCTGATATGTGGTTGTCATTGATGTCAACACTATTAGCATTTGGTGTATCAGAGACTATATATGTTGAGGATATTAAGAAAATTGTAAGAGAAAGTGTTCTAGGTTCTCAATGGAACTGCACAAGTCATGAAGGCATCTTATTCTCTATGTTGAAGATTACCTAGTGTGGATTAAAGGGTTTTTTGTTGAGTGTATCTAGATCATCTACTAGAAGTTTTAGAGGTCCACACATAAATTTGATTGTGTTATGATATGATAGTGTTTCTGTAGTCTTTGTCAGTGTTCCTAAGTGAATATTGTGTGATTATGATAATATCAAATGTTGCAGATGCTTTTCTGATGTTTCTTGATGTCTTTGGATGTCTCTAGATCATTCTCTATCTTTGTGGTACATCCACATTAATTGGTGTGGTTGTGGTTGAAGATCTCTTCTTGTGCATGTTTGGTTTTTCATGTTCCCAACCAACATGTTGGTGGTAGTATGTTGTGGATCTTCGAGGTGAAATTAATTAAAGTATTTTTGTGTTGAAGATGTCAATTTGGGTCTCCACTATGTTGTGGCTACCCTTGGTGGATTCACATTAGAAATTTATTTGTAAATTTTGGCCGACATTGCAAATATGTTCTATTTTTCTAGCTGACTAAGTTGTGATGAAATATCATGTAGGGGATATATATGTGTGATTGTTTCATTGGTACTTTGTGTGTGTGATGTGCTCATGTGTGTGTATATGCGAATATCATCCAAAGCAAGAGTGTAAAGAAGATAGAGTGAAGTGTGAAGAAGATTTTCTGAGCTTAATTGGAACTATAATCAGGCTTGTGCAAAAGTTGTTTTCTTAGTTCATGCCCTTCAGATTTTAATCCTATTCTATATTGTTGAGCCTCTTGTATTTGGCGATGAGCTCTAGGTAGTGTGCTGAATGCATGTGCTCACTTATTATTTTCATTATACTTCTAACAGGGTATAATCTTGTGGACTAACCTCCACCATGGTTTTTCCCCTAACAGGGTTTCCACAAAAAAAATCTTGGTGTTCTCTGTCTCTCTGATGTGTTAATTGCTTATTCATAAGACCTAAGATTAAATTAAGTAAAGTTAGAAAAGTTTAAGTTTCTATGACAACTAATTCACCCCCCCCTCTAAGTTGTCTGTCCTCATTTTGCCAACATATTCATAGTCAGTTTCAGATCTAGGAACCTCACCTCTTCCCTTCCTTTTTCCTTTTTTTAATAAGTGACCTATGCTAAGGTTCATTGCACATTGTAAATCCAAATCCTAATATAAAATAGGAGTTTACGATTGTTGTTCGAGCCTGCAGTAAACTGCACTTTAACTTCCATTTTAGAAACTCCATTTCATGATTCATCTTGTATCTAGCCAAGTACATAAGTCCGCCCTATGATTATCAAAAAAATCACATCAAACATCAACTGAGGAATTCCATGCATGTCATGACTTGACACTCGAGAGACCTTGGGGTAGTGATTGGTAACTTGTTTTCAAATTTATACCTTTCAAGAGAGGTGGTGTGCTTATGCACTGTCTATGTTGAGAAAGTGCTAAAACACCCATCAACAAAAGGAAAGTTGTATGCTAAGAAATATCACACTCTTGGAGGACATCAAACTCGATGAAACCACCAAGAAAAGAATGCATCACAAGAAAAAAGAAAATTGCACCATGAAACATGAAAGATTTCAAAAGATATTATCGATGTATGCCCCCACTTTAAAGTGGTTTCTAACACCATTGTTGTGAGAAATTTCTTTAAAGTATCCAATGTTTAATTCTAAGAAATGAGAGCTTCATTGAAAATCCCTATTCCAAGTCATATGTTTTTGAAATAAATCTATGTTACGAAAAAGGAGGGAGGGGTTCCCCCAAAAATATATAAGGGATATATCGATTCAGGGTCAATATATCTTTACTACAATGTTGTTATAGAGCTTGGAAATGCCATCATTCCCCATTGAATACTCATAGAATTGGAAGAATGACACATAAAGGAGAGTAGAAAAGAAGAAAATCAGCACGGGTCAACATGGAAGAGACCTAGATAATGCTGATGCCTTAAATCATCCCCAAAAGGAAACAAAGATAAATGAAGGATAATTTTTACAATATGAGAAAAGAATGTAGATACATATGAGGAATGCACAAAGAGAGAGATGCATCAGTAAACAGTATTCTGGGATCACATTATTATGCACATGCAATCACATACAAAAAACAATGCGGATGATTAGTAAGGAAGATGCAAGTCAACCTAAGTCCATCTACATCCCAATCTTGATTAGTATATGTGAGGCGAAACAGCTAAAAGGTTAACAATTGTATACACCTAAAATATTGCGGACAATCAATTCATTAAAATATGTTTTTGTTTGATTAATTATCTTAATTTCTTCTACTATTAAAATAAATAGAAATATTTGTTTATAGTTTCACATTCATTCTCTTCTTCGGGCAATTAGTATAACCCATGGTTGGTTACATTTTAATTATTACATCATTTTAATCTTAATTAAATAAGCAAAGAGTTTTATAATTTATTGTTTAGGTATCATATTACTTCTATTTTAATTTAATAAGCAACTTCTATAGTTTGGAGCATTGGTATTTATTCCCTTTGCTAATTTGAATAAATCAAAGAAATATTTAAATAAAGAGGCATAAATTCCTCGCTCACCTACCAAATTTGATATTTCAAAATCCAATTTATTTCAACTGGTATTCACGGGAAGTTGTGGAGACAAATTGGAGACAAATTTGAATCAATCTCTCAAATCTTCTTCCTCTGATCTTTCCTATCATCTTGCCTGATGTTTTCATGGGGAGAAGCCATTCCCTTCATCAACTCTAACTTCTTCATCTCTCACCCTTCAAATCTCAAGATTGAATCCAGGCCTCTGTTGTGTTGCCCCATCACAAACTGCTGTCATAAATCTATATATACAACCTTTCTTCACAGGAATTGAACCCTGGATCTTTGTGAAAACTTACTCTACAACATTCATAGCAATCAGTGTCATGTCTGTAGACACGTAAAATATACTGATTGACATCATGCATTTGATCCTAACTTACTAACATTGATTCTTCCTGAATCATCCTTAAGTCTAACCATTTAATCAAATTCACTTATCTGATTAAATTCATCAATATTCATCTCTTAATTAAATAAATCACTTTATCTAATTAAGTCACTTTCTCCTATTAATTAAATCAATCCATCTGATTTAATTATCCCTATTTAATTAAAAAATCAACGTATTTGATTAAATTCCTAAAAGTCTATCTATTAAATTAAATAAATTAAATAAATTAAAACCTTATTTGATTTAATCTAACACCATCCCTTTTAATTAAATAAATCAAAATCCTTATTTAATTAATCTTTTGTCATATTCCTCTCTTATCTAATTTAAATAAATCCATAAATCTAAATCAAATAAGTCACATCATCAAATCTCCTGTTAAATTAATTAACCTTTGATTAATTTAATCTAATCTCATGTCACATCCTCTAGAAAATGCAAGTTGCACATGAAAATAGATTTAATTCATTTAGTGAATCTCTATTTTCCTCACAAGGCATCTTTTGGAATATTCTCTCAAATTGAATTCAAAAATTCCAAGTCAACATGTGCATCCAACAAAGCAATAATTTTATATTATATGTCATTTTCCTTGAGCCAAGTGACATTTATTATATTCCCTTCCCTCTCACATGTCATTTCATCAAATTCAAATTTCAAACTTGCACATTGATCAAAATGTGCTCAAACTTCCTCCATTCACATGATGACAAGTGGCATCTTCCCATTGGATGGATGTTAGTCCCACATTGCTCAAATTTGGACATTCATCCTTGAATTTCATCTATAAATGAAGAGATCCTCTCCTCATTTGATCATCCAAAATCCAAGCAAAGTTACCATGCTCAAATACCTCTTGAATTCCATCCATCACCATTGAGTCATAGCTAGGTTCTTGCAGATTTTTTGTTTGGGAGCTCTCATCTTCTATCATTCATCAAAGTAGATCAAATCTTCATCTACACATTCATCTTGCATCACAGGAACTGGGAAAGGGTGAATTTTCACATCAAATTGGCACCAATTCCCCCATGGGATCATGAGTTTGTACTTCTAATTAGGATTTCATCTTTGTTTTATCATTTGCATTGTATTCTTTCCTATTTTCTTTCCTAGTTTGAAGTTGTAAATGGATTTCATGGGGAATCCTTGTTTATGCTTGCAAAATCTAACTTGAGGTGTTTATTGTCTGCGTTTTGCAGGTACCTAGGCTAGGGTTCACACAATATCAATAGCAATAGCAATAGTATCTTAGCATCATAGAAAATATAAGCATCACTAGAATTCACATCATGGTAGCATCATAGTTTTACTGTAGCTTGAATTTATCAAGTTTCATGTCAGCATAGATTATAGTAGTATCATATCTTTTTA
>VDFB02277483.1:0-31918 GCA_007258455.2 Sequoia sempervirens
GAGGCTAACTGCCAACTAACATCATCCAACCTCTGGTTGTTTAGCATATCCACCACAATCTGAGAATCAGACTCACAAATGATCCTCCTCCAACCTAAAGAGCAGCCACGCTCAATAGAAATCTTAATAACAAGGGCCTCCATCAGATTATTAGAGTGTTGACCCTTGTAAAAAGAAAAGAAAAAAACCACACCACCATCATTACCTCTACCAATACCCCCGACCCCAGCATGACCAGGGTTCCCACGGGAAGAACCATCAGTATTAATCTTAAGAACCCCCTCAGGGGGAGGTGACCACCTCCCATCTCGATAGACCCATTGCTTGGCATGATGGGGTCTTCTCCCAGCAATGTTTCCCCTTTTATTATCCCCCAGGTTCAAATTCCGCAAAATAGCAAGATCACCCTGATCAATATTTTCAGTCATATCGCACTTAGCAGAAATAGTCTCCTGAAGCCTGCTAATTATCTTCTTCCACAATTGAAAACTTCCCAATTTGGAACCACAAAAAAATCTACGGTTCCTCTCTAGCCAAAGGTTACAAAGAATCAAAATAGGCCCAACAGACCAGGCCACTTGCAAGAAAGAAGTCTTTGCAGGAGACCTACCAAGACATTCCCAAAAATCAATTAGGGAGGTAGCATGAATACAGCCATGATGCCAAGCCTCCCACCATCTATGCCATATCTCTTTAGAAAAAGGGCAAAGAAAGAACAAGTGAGAGGTACATTCCTCACTATGTGAACAAAGGAAGCAGATAGACGGTCCCTAAAAGCCGCGCTTGCGTAGATTATCCCAAGTGAGGCACTTCTTCTGAGCAACCAACCATAAGAAAAAATTACATTTTGGCCAAGAAAAGTTGTCCCAAACCTTCTTCCACTAGTGCACCTTAATAGGACCATGTAAGTTCTTGTCAAGCATAGCATAGCCTTGAGCAACTGAAAATTTACCTTTTGGGCTCAGACTCCAAGCCAAAACATCCCTCTCATTAAGGGAGCTGTAGAGCCAGCCCTCCAAAACTCTAATAAGAACAATACGATCCTCATCTGAACCACCCATGGGCCTCTCTTGCGGGTCCTTCCAACAAGCTACCATCGCCTAACCATTCGCTTGACTGTTTTAAAATGCTCCACCTTAATCCAACCCGCCTTAGAAAAAATATGGCACAGAGGCCAAAGCTGAGGGAAACTAGAAAGAACGGGAGGGTGGCCATCCAAGAGTCCTGCCAAAATAGTGCATCAGAGCCTCTATTACAAATCTAGAAGAGACTCTCCTTAATCAACTGAGCGCCCTTCTTAAGGGTATCCCAAATACCAGAACCTTTACCCAACAAAGCAAGCCGCGACACATCAAGGCTATCAGCACCAGGAAGATACTTGTGAGCAAGAATCCTGGCCCAGTCTTGATCCTGATTGTTGCACCACCTCCAGTATAGCTTGGCAGCCAAGGCCATGACAACAAGAGCCATAGACCTAATACCAAGGCCCCCAACATGCTTCGGCTTGCAGACACACTCCCACTTGACTAAACTCCACTTCGAGGAGAGAAGGTTTCCTGACCAAAGGAATTGCCGAGACAGAGCATCAAAATCCCTCACAAAGGTGGAAGGGGGAACCTGCACACAACACCTGTAAATGGGGAGAGATTGCACCACAACCTTTAGAAGAACCACTCTCCCAATAGAAGATAACCATCTGAAAGTCCAATGACTAACCTTACTCCAAATTTTTTCCAAAATTCCCTGCCAGTAATCTCTACATTGAGATCCCAAAGCCAAAGGGATCCCAAGGTACATCAAGGGAAGAGAACCGATCTGAAATCTAAGGATCCTAGCAATCCTGCTTTGAATAAGCTGAGGGGTATTAAAGAAATAAATGGATGATTTTTCATCATTAATGCACTGACCTGAAGCCTTCAAATAGATGTCTAAGGCACTCCTGAAATTCATTGCCTCACTAATTCGAGCCATGCCCATCAATGCAGTATCATCCACAAACTGAAGATGAGAGTAGGAAGGAAGAGAATTGTTCCAGCTCCAACCTTGAATAAGACCCTACCTCACCTGAGATTTAATGAATCTTCCCAGACCCTCCGCCATGATAATGAATAAATAAGGAGATAAAGGATCCCCTTGCCGAAGTCCTCGATAAGCACTAAACAAATCTGAAGGCTCCCCATTAATGAGAACAGAGAAGGAAGATGAGGTCACACAACTAAGAACCCAAGTCACCCACTCCACATTGAAGCCAAATGCCAAGAGAATTTTTTGTAAGAACTCCCAGCTCACCCGATCATAAGCTTTAGCCATGTCAAGTTTCATAAACATAGCCTTCTCCTTAGAGTTAGCCATAGAATGAATAGCCTCCATACATTCCTTCAGTACAATCAATCAAATGATTTGGATCATATTCTTGAGGTTGTTGATTTTCCCCCTTGTTATGAGGAGTCTTTTGTACTTCCTCCTAATTATCCCTTTTCTTCCCCTATTGATGAAGAGCGAAAACTCCCTTTTCATAAATTTGTCAAATCCCTAAAACTAACCAGGTAGTTTGATGCTGAAACACAAATCTTCTAACATCTTTGGTTTTTTAATCAAAGAAATAATTTTGATTTTGATTTCACCCAATTCATATACTAAAATAGATTGATTCAATATAAAAACTTTTATTCATTGGATTCTCCCATCAATTCTATGCAATATTTACACTGACAATAATTATAAACTACTCTTGTCTCAACATACAAAAAACTAGTTAAAACAGAGCAAGTTCACCCTTCTCTCACTCTATTGACATGCTCATTATCCTTCACCTAGTTCCGTCTAATCATTTTTGTGCCCACACCAATCTTCACTTGATGCTTCTCTTTCTCTCACCTGCACTCTTACTTTCCTCAGCTGCACATTAATTCTACAAGCTGGGCTTTTTTCTTGTTCGCCCCTCTTTCTCACGTCAGACTCCTAGGAAGTCTCTTATTTTTTTCAAAAAACTTCTGCCTTTGTTTCCAATCGATTCCTCTATTAGAAGATGAAAAGACAAAACATTTAATTCAAATTTCCAAGCCACACAGTTATTAGTCTTTTCAAAGTTTATATTAGTTTTTTTTCACTTCTCCAATGCCCCTTCATGGTTTGGTTTTTAATTCAATTTAACTTGTTGATTCTTTCAAACAACAATTTGATTCTTTTAGTTTCCTATCTTCTTTCAAAACCAAAATTCATTCCTTCATAAGCCACACCCTTTGTGTGTTCATTTTTATTTCAAAAAAATGAGCTAATTTTATTTTCAAATTATAATCAATCATTGTCATCGGTAACTACCCATTAATGAACAAATCTGTCATAATCAAGAATTTGTTGCCCTTTAAATTAAATGCCAAGTCGAGATTCCCTTCAATTTTACTATGTTGATTTACATACGCATCAATCAAGGTAATTGTAGCTACATTGAACAAAATATTTGTTTCTAGATAAAGGTTACAAAATTCAGCTTTACATCTACCAAATTATTCATTTGAAAGCATTGACAAATCCATAGAGAGAAACCAAATTAAACCAAAACCAAGACTATAGAAAACACATCAACAAATTTTTATTTATTTTTGGTTGGTTTTGATTGCTCATTCACCCACGTGCTCCTGCACTAGACACGCTAGGTAAGTGAAATGTTCCTTGAGTTGATAAACTCAAGAACATTGAAAGGTGCATGGGATGGTAATCCCATGTTTGTTTTTAATCCATAGTTGCTCCTTGTCTATGGAAGCCTTCTCCCTTCTCTTGTTCTACTCAACCTCAACACCCAAACTACCTCCACTTGTGTTATCCCATTTCTCTCAACAACTTCCTACCACATGCCCACATTGGTGACCACCACATTCTTTTGGGTTTCTACTCTTTATTCCTTTATTGTGTTGCTGCAATAAATTAGAATTCTATTTGTCCTTTCCTCTTGAAATCTTCCCTTTGAATGGATGCAAATCAAGTTATACTCAAAACTTTTCTCTTCCTATACTTGTTGCTTCTCTGCACTGCAACAAACAATTGAGTTGGAATATTTTATCTATTTCTCCTTCTCTTTCAGAGAATTCAACATATACTCTTTTCCACCTTTCAGATGGTATAAACATTCTTCCTACCATCATAGATGGCTTCCCTATCAAACTACCATGGTCTACCCAACAACACATGACACACAGTCATAGGCATCACATCACACAAAACCTCATCTTTATAAGAACCAATTTGAAAATTAATTAAACACTATTCACTTACAGTCATTTCGTGTCCCTTCTACAACCAAGAAATTGTGTACAAACTAGGATGCTTACTCCTTTTCAAACTTATTTTTTCTACCATCTCCTCTAAAACTAAGTTATCCATACTACCACTATCAACAATAACTTTATAGCACTTACCTCCAACGTTGCACATAGTCCAAAAGATATTCATGGGATGGTTACTCCTCCATCATCTTTGGATTCACCAACATTCTTCTTATCATGAGATATTCACCTTCTTATAGGTCTGCTACTTTCAGTGATGCATTACGTTCCTCATCTTCTTGTTCCAAGTGGTTTCTTGTTGCACTCTTCTTGCCGCCCTCCTTTATTTGATGACACTCAAAATAACGATGACCAACTTCTCCACATTGGTAACATCTAAATGGAAACCCCCTGCTACTACTACCACATCCTCTTGCTGATACCTCATTTTCTTTGGTGTTTTGGCCCACCTCTTTACTTATTTGGGCTTGAATTCTTCTTCAACTCGCTTTCATTTGCTACTGCTCACTTGTCCCTTTTCAGTTGCAAATCTTCCCTAACTTTTGGAATTGTTTATTTGTCTTCTCATTAATTTCTCCTCATCCTTCAATGCATATTGGTATGCTTCTCAACTATGGTGATTTTCAACATACTCATCTCATCCTAAATATGTTAAACCGTAAGCCATTCACATACCCGACTACCTTCTCTTGATCAATTTCATGTTTTCCAGATTGAATGGCTAGCTTGTAAAACTCCTCCGTGTAATCCTTTACACTCATTTCTTTTTGCTTTAGATTTTGCAACTTCTTAAATAGCTCCATCTCATAATATCTAGGTATGAATTTGTTTTTCAATTTCATCACCATCTGGTTCCACCTTGTTATCTGGGTATCTCCATCCATTTCCCATTCTCTCTATAACCCTTTCCACCATAAAGAAGCATGCCCTTTCAATTTCATTTGGGCTATCTTCACCCACTGCAAGTCTGTAATTTCCTTCAATTTGAAGTGCTCCTCCAGCTCTCCAATCTAATTGATCAAATCTTCTAGATTTAATGTCCTATAAAAATTTGGTACATCCATCTTATTAGTCTTCATTATTCTTGAGAGAGCTCTTCCTTGCTCTTCCTCTTCTATTTCTTCCTCATTCTCGGGTTCTCTTTTATTTTAAGCAACTTACCTTCCCTCATTTCTAATTTCATCCATTATCATGTCTCTAAATTTTTCAAGCATTGTCTCTAATTTGGGTCTTCCTCTTTGTGGTGACATCTCTTCCAATCAACGACTTTAACTCTCAACTATTTAGGACTCCACACACACACCCACAACAATTCTTTTGAGCTCTCCACAACCTTTACTCACTCCCATAGATCCTGGTGGATACTCTCCATGCTTAGGATTTCCTTCTTTGATACCAATTGATGAAGAGCAAAAGTCCTTTTTCATAAATTTGTCAAATCCCTAAAACTAGTTGTAGTTTGATGTTGAAACACAAATAAACGATATAAAAATCGATTGACATCTTCATTTTTTTAATCAAAGAAACAATTTTGATTTTGATTTCACACAATTCATATACTAAAATAGATTGCTTCAAAATAACAACTTTTATTCATGTAGCGTAGAAAATTGGACGCTCTTGGAAAAAGAGACAATTTCATGCTTAATTTGGACCTACTTTTGACTACCCTTGCATTAATCATTCTTCAAAACAACATTTATAGGCCCCTAAGACCCACTATTTTTGATCTAGAGGCCCATTTCACTTAAAAAGCATACAAATCTTGACAAATAATACTTAATTCGTTCATATCTCAAAAACCCACCTCCAAAAACCACAAGAGGGACCCATTCGGCACCTTGGGCGAATGAGTCCCCTCTGGTGGGACCCATTCACCAAGGGTGGAAAATGAGTCCCTTTTGGGGCAGGGAATTTCACTGACTTAATTCAAATTTTCAATGGATGTTGACCTCTTAGGTCTTAATAATAGGAAAATTAGGTATTGATGCCTATAAATATACATTTTTAGGTCATTTTTCACATCTCCTAGTCATTTTTACAAAGAAAATTCAAAATTCAAGTGTTGAGAATCTTCCACAAGACATTTCATTAGCATTTCTCTAACAAAGTTGAAGCTTTTGGATAGAAAGATAGTGTTTTTTCAAGTCTTCAAGTTCACTTCTCATTCAAGATCCAAAATTGCAAAGAGTTGATCATGGATGCCTATGGAGAGTCATGGATAAATCTAGGTTGAGGATATGCAACTAGCCATCAAATCACACCTTATGACTTGATTTCAAAGTGATTCCATCTTCCATTTTCTCTCTATCTTTAGATTTAAGGTTTGCATGCCATTTACATTCATTTGAAATGTTGTAGGGTTTCTTGGATTGAAGTCTTGCATCATTCAAATCACATTTACTTATCTTATTCTAGCATATTAGAATAGGGTTTTGTCTTACTTCAAAATTTCCTAGTCTTAGACATAGTTAGGGCTAGGGTTTTATGCATATTTTATCTATTCAAGGTTTAACTACCAAATTATGGGTTTGACCAAGGAAAACCCCCCATTAGAAAATAAATTTTAAGCTATTTTGCAGGTGTTTTCATAGATTCAGATCCAAGTTTCTATCAAGAAGTGCTATGCAGGTGACAAAGTGCAAATCTGAAACTTGAACTTTCAAAAAATAGAAAAAGGACTGATTCACCATGGATGGAAAATGAGTCCCTATGGAGGTTTTTGTCATAGCAAAGTGTAGATTCTAGTACCTGCTTGGCAGAAACAAGATTCTAGGCAGAAACCCTAGTCTGGGACTGATTCGCCTAGGGTGGCGAATGATTCCCAGTCACTCAAAAAATCAACATTTCCAAATTTTTAGAGCTATTGTTAGGTCTTCAGAGTTTCCAGGTGCCTGATACTTATCTCCTGTTACTTTTATTTTACTATATTTTCATTTCTAGGGCTTCTTTTAGATCTTTTCATACTTGTTTGCATATCACAGCATGTTTTCAAACACTTCATATTTCTTAGGTTTTGCATAAATAATCAATCCATTTTATCAGTTTGTTACATTTAGATCATTGCATTTAGGAATATTTTCATTGTACTTGCATTAGTTTGAGTGAACCACCTAGATTTTTGGGGTCTATCTCTCTCCTTTATGTGAAAAACCCTAATTGAGCAAGAGAGTCATAACACCTTACACCCACAAAAATCTATGGTTTAATTCATTCGATTATACTATCAATTCTATGCAATATTTACACTAACAATAATTACAAACTACTCTTGTCTCAACATACAAAAAACTATTTAAAACAAAGCAAGTTCTCCCTTCTCTCACTCTATCGGCTTGCTCATTATCCTTCCCTTAGTGCCTTCTAATCACTGTTGTTCCCACACCAATCTTCACTTGGTGCTTGAAATATTTCTCACCTACGCTCTTACTTCCCTCAACTGTGCATTAATTCCATAGGCTGGGCTTTTTTTCCTGTTCGCCCCTCTTTCTCACATTGGTCTCCTCAGAAGTCTCTTCTTTTTTTCAAAAAACTTCTGCTTTTGTTTCCAATTGATTCCTCTATTAGAAGATGAAAAGACAAAAAATTTAATTCCAATTTTCAAGCCACAAAGTTATTAGCCTTTTCAAAGTTTATATTATTTTTTTTCACTTCTCCAGTGCCCCTTCATGGTTTGGTTTTTAATTCAATTTAACTTGCTGATTCTTTCAAACTATAATTTGATTCTTTTAGTTTCCTATCTTCTTTCTATAGACACTGAAAATATACCGATTGATCCTATACACCCGATCCTAATCTTGCTAACACTAGTTTATCCTGAATCATCTCCTTTGCTTGTCATTTAATTAAATAATATTTATTTAATTAAATTCATCACATTTCATCTCTTAATTAAACAAATCATTAAGTCATAGTCTCCTATTAATTAAATAAATCACTTTGTTTAATGAATCATATAGTCCCTCTTTTAATTAAATAATTCATTTTATTTAGTTAATCTCTAAAGTCATCTCATTTTAATTAAATAAATTAATCTTTATTGATTTAAAGCTAACACCATCCTCTTTAATTAAATAAATCAAATCTTATTTAATTAAGTCTAAAATTATTATTCCTCTCATTTTGATTTATTTAAATCCAAAAATCTAAATCAAATGGTCAAATAAGCTAATCTCCTTTAAATTAATCAAATCCTGATTAATCTTAGTCTTAATCCATCAAATCCTCTAGATTTTGCAACTTGCACATGAAAATCAATTTAATTGATTTATAAATCATCTATTTTCATTCAAAAAAGGCATTAAAGATGGAATATTCCTCAAATTTGAAATCTCCCCCCAAAAGGTCTTGTCCTCCAAAAATGGCATTTAACATCTCTTACAAGTCCTTTTCTTGAGCCATGTGACATTAACTTCACCTTTCACCTCATCCTTCAAGCCATCTTTTGAATTTGAATCTCCCCCCTCTTTGCACATTCTCCAAAATGTGCTCAAGCTTCCTCCATTCACATCTTGACAAGTGGTACTTGCCCATTGGATGTTGAATGATCCCACATTCATCCGTTTTGCTCATTCCTTCATCTTGTTCTTATATTTATAGAAGGCTTCTCTTTGTATTTTGTATCCACAATTTGAGCAAACTTACTATACTGAAATCCATACTCAAGCATAGCAATTCTCATCCATTTCATCATGTCTTAGCTAGGTTATGTAGGTTTTTCATCTTGGAGCTTCATTGAATCTTCAACAAAATGGATCACTCTTCATCATTCAACAACATTGCATCATTGGAGTTGGGAAAGGGCCAAATTTCACATCAAATTGACACAAATTCCCCCATGGGATCAAGATTTTTCTTGTTTAATTAGGATTCAATCTATTTTATTTCTTTCTTATTGTGTTCTTCATTTCATTTCCTAATTTAAGCTTTGTAAATGGATTTCATGGGGAACTTAGATTCTAACTTGCATTTAATTTTCTAATGTATGTGTTTGTTGTGTTTTGTAGGTACTAGGATCTTGGTTCATACACTTTCAAAACCAAAATGCATTCCTTCATAAGCCGCACCCTTTGTGTGTTTGTTGCTATTTAAAAACAAATGAATCTATTTTCTTTTCAAATTATAATCAATCATTGTCACCGGTAACTACCCATTAATGAACATATTAGTCACAATCAAGAATTTGTTCTCCTTCAAATTAAATTCCAAGTTGAGATTCCCTTCAATTACTATGGTGATTTACATATGCATCGATCAAGGTAATTGTAGCTACATCGAACAAAATATGTTTCTATATAAAGGTTGCAAAATTCACCTTTACATCTACCAAGTTATTTGTTTAAAAGCATTGACAAGCCTAGAGAGAGAAACCAAAATAAACCAAAACCAAGATTGCAAAAAACACATCAAATTTTTTTAATTTTTTTTGGTTGGTGCCGATTGCTCATTTTCCTGCATGCTCCTGCACCACCTACATAGCCTCTTTTTTCTCTTATGGTGATTTTATTGGTGGATTTTATGCCTAACCTTCTTCCTCCTTTACTACTCCCCCTATTACATTGTCTTCTTATGATATCTCAATGAATGGATATCATGTGCCTCTATTTATTAAAGCCTCAATTATTGGCCAAATCACTAATGAGATTCTAATGGACATGCACTAAAACTTCAATATAGTTACAAAGGAGTGTCTATACAATGTCCTACACCATTAAGACACTTATGTCACTTGCATTATATCATTCAAGTGTTCTAATGGAACTTTCATCTTGATGTATTAGGATGTGTCATTCTTCCAATTAAAGTCAATCTAAAATTCTTGGAAGTTTTATTTCACATAATTCCTACTTCTGACCAATTATTCGTTCTCTTAGGATGCCCTTGGGTTGATCAAGCCCAAGTTGTGCCTTCTATGATCTACAAGTTCCTTTAAAATTTTATTCATAATGACAAGATGATTTGTGCCAAAACATGAGTATAAAGCTCATTATAAGTTTGGCAACCCTTCTATTAAATTTTTTATTCCCTAACCAACAAACCCTCTTTATGCACAACACAACATAATATTCAACCTTTATGAGAGTTATAGGAACCAAAAGTCCTACATTTTTATCTATAATCTAAATCGTGGTATTCCTCTTTTGAGTCTATTATTCCTAATGAACATACTCGTAAAGTGTTCAACATATGTGAACCCAATGATGCATCCCTAAATCATACCTAATCCCACCATTCATCCTCATAGACTTCCTCTCTAACCTCAACCACATTACCAACCAAAATATAAGCATCCTCAAAAGTCTCTTAATATCCCTCCTCCTAGCCCTAAACCTCAACCTCCCCTATGAAACCCCAAACCCTTGTAGTTCCTCCTCCTCCTAGTCTTCCTCCATTACATGTGTACTATCCATCCTATCCTTCAACCTCCTACACATTACCACCCCCATCTCCCATTTAAGCAAGTATATAACCCCATTTTACCCCTAGACCTAGATTTTGAGAACATAAATGCAATCTTATCAAAACTTCTAACCTTGTGGTTCCCTTCACCAGATCACTTTCAACCTTCACAAGATCCTATTGTTGTTAGTTCCATTATTATTTATTAGGACTGATTACCCCCTATTTTTTATTAGCTCAATTTAAAAAAAAACATCAAATCCATCATTTGGCTGATTGATAACCTATGTTTCTCTATTGTCTTCAGGATTAGTTATCATTTGAGCATGTTCAAAGGTTGTATTATTAGTTGGTTAATTTATGGCCCATCTTCATAATTCATCAAATTCAATTTATAATGCCTGAGTCCAATTGGTTAGTACAAGTTGATGATTCCAATTCCAATGTCAAGTGCTAGGTTGAAAATTATCTTATGTATACTTCTAATTATACTCAAAATAACCTCGTGCATTGGCAAAAAATTCAAAAACAATTTTAGGGGGATGTTCATGATGGTATTCAAAGAAATGTGACTAGTTTTTATAGCTATCACTTCTTAGTTTAGTAAAATTTAAAGTTTTGATTTTATTGGTCAAATTTCAAAAACTATTAAATTAAAATCCCTATTTTCTCAAAATGAAATTATTTTTCTAGGTTTTGGTCGTAAAAGTGTCTTTGTCATCTTGGAAAAAATTTAGGGTTAAATGTCTTACCAATAAAAAGTTACACATGTTCTCATTTTGTGGTGGTAGGGGTTGACTAGGGAGTCTATTGGAAAAGCATGTAGAATTAATTTAAAACTTTTTTAAAGTATTGATCTTTCATAAAACAAGTTTTTGAGCATTTAAAACTTTTATTGGTCAATAGCAAGATTGAGTCAGGTTTCATACATGATTCTTTTATTTAATGCTATTGCGCTCTCCAATTCACAACTCTTCCACTTTATTTTAATGATCTCATGCTCCCATTTTCTAAATACCTAACCTCACAATCTCCTTTAATTATCCCTTACTACCTCATTCAAAACTTCAAAACTATTTTTTATTAGCCGATAGGCTATTTGTTTGAAGTTTCTGTTGGGATTTTTGTCAGCCCAATTGTGAATTGGATTTTTCGGCGCATGCAAATATTTGTATATGTTGCTACCTATTACCTTTGTATTTTTTAATGCAAATAATAGGATATACAACAAAAAGAGTGAAAATGATTAACTACATATATGCATTGAATTTTCCCTTTGTCTACACATTTAAAAAACACATATGATTAGATATATATCCATATGTACACATGTATATATTTATGGTGACATGGAGCTTGGTAATTATGTGGGTTGGAGGTGGTGGAGTTGGTGTCCTTGATACACGGAAGCTGAATGGTAAGTGTTTGCTCACATGAGGGTTAATGCATTCTATCATTGTTGTACGATGGGGGAGGATGAAGTAAATGTGGGCGAACGAAGTAAATGCAATATTGAATGTTGCAATGTGCGAAAGTATACCTTGATTAATTTGCATTGTCGAAACAACCATTGAGGTGTTGGTTTCATATCAGACTATTGTAAAAATCATCGCCTTTAGCTCCATGGCTGGTTTGATAGTAGACTATTCCAAAAATTGATGGCTTCTGAATTGTTTTATGCCAGATTGAAAACTGTTGCTCTCTAGAATTTGTAAGTCATTTTACATGGGTATTTTGCATAGACGATTAATTTATTATTCATGTCTTCTTGTTATATGTTTGTATCTTTGGTGTTATACCCATTTTGGAGATTTGAAAGAAATTATCAATCTATATGGATGGAGAAATTGTAGTTAAATCTTCTTAATTTATTATTCATGTCTTCTTGTTATATGTTTGTATCTTTGGTGTTATACCCATTTTGGAGATTTGAAAGAAATTATCAATCTATATGGATGGAGAAATTGTAGTTAAATCTTCTTTCTTTCATCAAAAAATATGGTTAGGGTTAGTAATTTTTTCACCCTTGCTTTATTGTTTTAGTTATCTTTGTGCATCTTTGGCATTATACCAATTAACATAGGAGTAATCGTAGATTAACATAGGAGCAATTGTTTTTTTCCCTTGGTTTATTGTTTTAGTTATCTCTGTGCATCTTTCATTTATTGTTTGTAGTTATGTCTATGTATCTTTGGCATTGCACCCATTACCATAGGAGCAATTGTAGTTAAATATTCTTTCTTTCATCAAAAAATATGGTTAGGGTTAGTAATTTTATAGCCCTCCATTTGTTGTTTTAGTTATCTCTATGCATCTTTGTCGTTACACCCATTAACACAAGAACAATTGCAGATTAACATAGGAGTGATTGCATACATATATATATACAAAGGGTTAGTATGAAAGAATAAACATATTGGAGATTAAATTAGTTTGGTGGCTATTCAATGTTATTCTAATAGCTCTTTTACAATTTCTCTATTTGTCTATAATATTTAGTGCCAAGTGATATAGCTCGAATTTTCAATGAAGTATGTGGGGTTATACTCATTTTGCATAGATTATTGCTACCTATTGGCTTTAGGAGTTCTATTTAATGTGGTGTTGCATTCATCTATGTTTCCTCATGTGTTTGAAGTTCCTCGTAACGAACTGTTCTTCATGATATTCTTTTTTCCAGTTGCTCATAACAAACTATTGATTATCGTAGTTTTCCTGTTCTATTCTCCATATTTTATTGATGATATTATTGTTTCCTAATTTGTTCAAAGGAAAATTCATAATATTTTTCTAATCCTTATTGACCAATGAGCGATGTTTAGGAACATTCTTTGTTCAAGAGGTAAGGTCCATGTCGTGATAATAGATTGAAAACTGTTGTTTTCCAAAATATATGTCATTTTATATGGGTGTTTTACATAGATGATTAATTTATTGCTAATGTATTCTTGTTATATGTTTCTATCTTTGCCATTATACAAATTTTGGAGACTTCAAAGAGATTATGGCTCTTTATGGGTGGAGAAATTACAGTTAAATTTTCTTTCTTTCATCAAAAAAATATGGTTAGGGTTAGTAATTTTTTTGGCCCTCGTTTATTGTTTGTAGTTATCTCTGTGCATCTTTGGCGTTATACCCATTACCATAGGATCAATTGTAGTTAAATATTGTTTCTTTCACCAAAAAATATGGTTAGGGTTAGTAATTTTATCACCCTTGGTTTATTGTTTTAGTTATCTCTATGAATATTTGGTGTTATACCCATTAACATAGGAGCGATTATATATTAACATAGGAGTAATTGCATATATATATATGTAGAGGGTTAGTATGAAAGAATAAGCATATTGGAGATAAAATTAGTTTAGTGGTTGTTAAGTGTTATTCTAATAGCTCTTTTACAATTTCTCTATTTGTTTATAATATTTAGTGCCAGATAATAGGTTGAATTTTCATTGAAGTCTATGGGGTTACACTCATTTTGCACAAATTATTGCTACTTATTGGCTTTAGGAGTGTAATACCCCTCCGTGTCGATTGTTCTGAACTTGTGTGTGAGTTTTTTTGTGTGTGTCTCATTGGTTACTGTGTTATTTGATTGTGTGAAAAATATAATATGTTAGTAATCATGTTTATATAATTAATTAAATCATAAGTGATTTGCAAGGTTATTTAAAATATGATTAGAAATTAAAGTAATGATCAATTAAATTAAATCAAATGATTTAGATCAAATAATCAAATTAAACTAATTTGTTAAAAGCACAAGTGATATTATTAGATAAATTGATGAACAAAATAATCTGGAAAAGAAAATAATAAAAAGGAAGGCAATTGGAAAATGGAAAGTGAATAGATTATTAATTAAATAAATCGTGATAAGATTTTTGGGAAGTGTAAAAGGCAAGAGAAGCTGGAAAGAAACGTCACCTATCAAGCAATTGGAAGTCGAAAAGAAATGAACTATAGAATATGAAAAATAAATAAAGTATATCTAGCTTTTGGGAAGAGGGATGCGGAGGATTCGAATGGGACTCGATTGCATTGGCTCTCTATTGGATGGCTGTTTGCAGAACGTCTTTACGCTGACATTACAATTTAATTCTAGATAAATTCTCAGGTAAGTCATTCTTTATCCGTGAAAACTGAAATCTTATGTGTTGGCCTACCTTCTTCTGAGTATTCCATTGGTTTGTAGAGATTTGATATGTATGACTTTCGTTTGTTGTTCTATTTGCATCGAATCTTGATTTCATTTTAATTTGGCTTTGATCATATAGAAGTTGGCGTAAACCATTATGTATAGGAATTTTCTTAGGAAACCCATGCTTTCAGCTGTATTAAAAAGCTGAATGTTGTTCAGATGATAACTTGAGTTCGAAACTTAAACATGGAGTGATGCTTTGAATGTTGTGAATTCATCTTTGTCACTGATCAAGAAAATGCTACTTCTATCTCCTATTCCTGATAACGAATTGAGTGGAGTCACCGATGTTAAATATTTAAATAATCTCTCTGATTTCATTGTCACCTAGTCTCAGCCGCGCACTTGAACCGCATAGGAAAATCTAAAGATTTAAATAATCTGCTTGATTCCTCTGATAATCTATCACAGTTGCTGCACTTGAAAATAAATATTGTCAAAGTGCTAACATAATAGAAAGCTTTCCTTTGAATGTGGTGAAGTCTATCTTCTAAACTGGCACGTCTGTGTAACTCGCCACCAAACAGAAATGCATTTTGTTCAAAACATAAGAAGTTGTTCATTATTTCTCCTCCTCATAAGTCGCGTATTTGCACCTCACCTTTCTCTTTCCCTTCAGCCTTGCTGATAACAATTGAGATTTGATAATAATGCAAGTAGATGGCGATATTTCCAATTTCCAATATTCACTTTTTGATATACTTGGCAACCTGTCACAGCCGCAACACTTGAACATGGTAGGGTGTATAGATTTAATTAAACTCTCTGATTTTATTATCAAAATCCTGAATGTTATCCATAAGACTGAAGAAAAGTGGCTTCTCATGTTTTTTGCAACCGTAACCATCTCAAACTTGGAGGAAGCTAGGTTCGTGTGTCTTCTCTGATGCCGTCAATGAGCAGATTGTTCAAGTGAAGAAATTGAGGACCAATGAGCAGATTATTTAATTCTCTTGGTCTGCGCAATGTTTCAAGCCTTTGCCAATTACCTCCGTTCAGTCGAAGCTGAGTGAAATTGATGTTATTGAATACAGTGTTTAGATGAGCTCCTTCGCATAGTCTGGTAATCTAAATTTATATAATCCCCCTGATACCTTTGCAAATTTGTTTAACTCTAACCTCATTCTCTTCAGATGAATTTGATCTCCTCAGATAAACTGATGTTATTTCTGATTGTGGTTTAAAACGTAGGAAATCATACTGAATATTGTCTCTCTAATTTTATTTCCCTACACCTATTTTTATTCTTATTTAAGCCTAAACTTGTGCCTAGATCTGCCTTCCATCTCTGCCAATTCTTTGGAGTTTCTGTTCTAATTAAAGAATATTTTCATAAATAGATTATGGCAGTAGGAATATATTTATCTGGTTGGAATATATATATATATATATATGACTATTGTTTCAATAACATGTCAATATATATAGATGCTCTCCCTACGTATTTAAAAACAACGTTTCCTCCCCAATTAATATATATATACATGTTTGTATATTTACGTTGTTGTTAACTTATTAATTAGAGTAATGAAATTTGTTTTCTGATTTTATTATATGTATATATGCATATATAAGTATATCATGATTATAACTTAAGAGTAAACAAATGAAAGATATAAATGTATATACCCATGTATTTGTATGTTATTTTCATCATTGCAACAATTAGCAATTGGAAATGTAATTGGGATAGTTATAATAATTAAAAGTGAATTAATTGCATTTAGATATTTGAAAGGGTTGTTTAAATGAAAGTAATTTCTAATATGTGAGGTATCTATGTTGTAAGGCAATAGATAAGTTTACGATATTATTCCTTTATCTAAAATAAACTTTTGTTTTATTATCCTTTATAAGGACATATGTTAAGCATAGAATTAATTGAGAAAGAATTGTTTCACTTATTTATTTGATTTAGAATTTAAATGAAGGTTAGCCTTACTAATTTATTTTATTTAGAGTTCAAATGGTTTATTTTATTTTATTTTAGATAAGTAGATTTAGTTATGAGTTGATTTATTGCGTTAGGTAGTTGGAGGACTCTTTCTTCAATTAGATAATTTCTTTTATTGTTGAATTCCTTTAAGCCATTTAACAAATGTAAGTCATTCTTACGTGTTAATTGTTGTATATAGTGGGTTGGATTATTGTGTTCTCGCTTGTTTTAAATTGATTAAATTAGGAGGTTAGGGTTACTTTGGTATATCTTAATGTGAATTATTTTGGTATAAATGTCACTTTGGTAGTTCTTGGAATCATGGTGTCTCGTGGCTTTAGGTGAAATATGTGGAAGTTGCATGTTCGTAGAAGTAGAGGTTGTATGTTTTATGCATATAGCTTTAGGGGAGTGGAGTTACAATTGTGATAAATGTGTAGTGAGATAGATATTAAAATACGTCTTTTCATTTTCTTTGAATGAACTTGAATGATGTCTCAATAATAGAAGAGATAGGATATAAAGGAAGCCTTAAATACTAGTTTAATGTTATCACTTTTTGTAGATTAGAAGAAAGAGAATGATTAAATAGTTTAGATGATTAATTGAGTAATATTAAGGAAGTTTTTGAATTTATATCATCGTAAAGTTATTAACTTGTTTTTTTATAAAGGGATTAAGTAATCTTGACAATAGGAGAGTGATAGAATTAGGAATGGAGATTGTTGTATAATGTATAAATTGGACCGTATTCGTTTTAATTTTGTATACTTGTGATTAGTGTCTTATGGCTTAAAAACATTAGGTTTAATCTTCACTTCGCAATGTTGTGCTATCCTTAAATGTTGGGAATGATTGATCTTTAAAATAATGTTCTTTTTAGATTGTTTCAGGTTACTTCTTATTGAATGAATGGATATATTGTATTTGAATGTGTGGTTTTATGGATTGTTTTGATAGACCCTTTCGATGTGACTTTTTGTGAGTTGATTTTGAGTTGGAGATTTTCTCTCATTTAAATTATGTTGCTATTCGTTGGGAACCCATATGTTTTCTTTTGTTCTTTACCTAAGTGGTAAATCGGTTAATGTTATCTTTGTCATGATTGATGATTCTGCTTGAGTTGTTAATGAGTCAAATTGAAAATTTCTTTGAGTTATGGGTATTCCGAGAGAGGAAAATAGAGGTTTTCCTTGGATTTCTGATTTAGTTCGTATTGAAGTTGTTGATGTTTTTTGAATGGAGTTGTTGATTTTATTTTAATGTATTCATTCATTATATTTGAATTGAAAATAGTTCTGGTGGCCTTGCAAGAATTGTTGTCATTGAAGGTGATTTACGTACCACTATAAGGGGGTTCTTGTGAGGAGAAAATTAAGGTCTCCCATAGAATGCCTAGTTGGTGGCTTTTAGTTTTATTAAGTGATTTTGTTGAATTAAAGGTTGATTTTCTTTTGCGTTTCCCTATTTGAGGTGTCACCATTGTTGATTTGTGGATGGGTTTTGATGAAACTTCCCTTATGGATTTCTGAGTTACTCTCATATTTGAAGAAATTTTATCCTTGTATTGGAATTATTAGGAAAATTCATGTTGCTTCACTTTTACCCTTTGGTTGTGGGTTTTCATTCTTTTTGGCTTCCAGAGGCTTGAGATGATTGATAATTGATGTTCTCTCTCTTTATGTGCCTTGATTTGGCAAGTGTTTTGGTTTCATGATTTTTAAAAGGGTTGTACGGGAATTGTTGAGACTTTGATTATGTATTTATAGCGAGATGGGTAATGCCTCGCATGCTTCTCAGTTGTGATATAATATTCTTGTTATGTTGTACAACCCTTGGTTTCTTGGTTTTATGTGGTTGGGTCTCTAGGTAGAGTGGCTCCTCATGGGGGCCGGTGCCTCGCTTAAGGGGAAGGGCACAGGATAACCCACGAGTGAGTTAGTAATTAAGTGAAAACCTAATAATTAACTTAGGAGGGTTGGGTAGTAATATCATTATAAGATTACAAAATGATGCCTCGGGCTCTTCATTAGTGCTTCCTTCCAGAGGGCTAATGGAAGGCTGAGAAGGCCTAAGCCGGGTGCTGTCATGACCTCGCCTTCTCATTTAGAGGCCCACGGCCCGCATGAGTGACCCTATGGACCTGGGCCACTGGGAGAGGAAGAGCACAGGACAGCCCATGTAGGACTATGCGATGACACTCTCCCCTAGTTGCCCATGTGTTTTACTTTATTGTATTCCTCTGGAAGTAGGTTGTGGGAGTTGGTTTAGATTGTTGATATGCGGATTTATATTGATTTGTGATTATTGCCTTAATATATCTTGATGTACTTGGTGGTCTTGTATGATCTCATTGATATTTGACTTATGACCTTGTACTCTTTTGGAATTGTATTATGTTTATTAATTCAGTTTGTTTTGGAAGTGTTTCATGATCATCGTTTGGTTACTTGTTTATTGGTCATTGCTTTGATTATGTGATGAGATTTATGATTTTAAGTTATTTTGATGACTCTTGGACGTTGTTGAATATGTCATTGTAATCCTTGAGTTTTATGATACTTTTGTATGTTGTTGAGTCTTGTGGTTCCCTGTTTGGATGTTCTTGGTTGTGGTCTCTTTCTTGTTAGCTCCTAGCACGGGGGGTGGGTCTTCGGACTCACATGGTCGGGTGGAACGTGCTAAGCACCCCATTGGGTCCCCAGTCTAGGATCGAGAGGTGCGGATTGGTGCTGTTGCAGTGACTCCATAATTGTATCCATCTTGGAGCCAGTTTTCATCTATTTATTTGTATCATGATTCTTGTGTATGGTTTCCATTTATGTTGGAAACATTTTTGTATCATTGTACCTCTAGAACTTTGTATTGTAATGTAATGTTAAACTCGGTGTGGATTTTGGCCGTGGCAATTGTTATTCAATGTGTTAAGTTAATTTTTCACATGTTGTATTTTTGTACGCAAATGGTTCTTATCAATGATTTATCATGTATGTGCTTCATTTGATAATGTTTACTTTATATCTTTGGATTTTATTCTTTATTGCTGTTGTATGGATCTAAGTCGCGTAATGACTCCTCATGTACCCCAAAGGATGTATGTGTTAGTGAATTTACTTACATGAAATTCATGTCATATCTTAATGTGTATTACATGTATGTTATGTTACTTAAAAAAAAAAAAAAAATTGTGTTGTAATTATTATGTATTTGTCCTTTGGGGTTCACACGGCGGGGCGTTACAACATTGGTATCAAAGGCAGGTTCATACACTGGGCACTATGTGTGCTCACTATGCAACTCCTTAAGGCTTAGACCCATGAGTCTTGAGTTTTATTTTCTTCATTGTTGTGAACTTGAGTGGTGTCGGGTCGATGGTGCAGGAAACTGATGGGAAAGGATAGGACCCTCGGTGTAGTGCGCAATGCACCGGTATCCTTCCTGTCGGGGATGCTCTATGGACCCTTGACTTTTGTGTGATGTGTTTCTTGGTGATGTGTTTTATGTGTGTGAATATGTCAAGTGTGTGTGGAATTTGCGATTTGGTTGTCCTTGAGTGATGAATTATGTTTTCTTGAATCTGTGAAGGTGTAAAATTTTACCCTTTTATTGAAATTGATGTGAGAATTGGTGTTCTTTGTGTGAAAATTATGAGTTTTAACGAAGATGTGAGGTTTTGTGGATAATTATTTTATGATTTTTAGCAGAATATGGTATCTTGAGGATAAGATGCAACTTGAATTATTGGTACTAATGTGCAATGTCCTATGGTAGCTTTTGATTTACAGGAAGTTGGCTTCAGAAAGCATAGTGACGAAGGTAATGTAATTGTAATATGCAGGTATAGATACTTATTATGTTAAGTAGTAATTAATTTTGATATAGTAGATGAATTAGGTTTATGGTTAATATCTTTATGCGAACATTGCCTAACTAATAAGAAGCAAACTATTTACGAGTTACTAGAATTGTTTTGACTATTTTGAGTAGTTTGGTGGGAGGGACAGTGTGGTATCACTCGCTCGCGAGTGCCCTACTATGCTGGGATTTCCTCTCACGAGGTATTTGTGATATATATATGTATTGTGCACAACGTTTGTTTGCATGCAGGATTGCAGGAACTAAGTCTCGATTCCACCTGCATTGTCAGGACAGGGCGAGCATCATAAAGACCCAATGGGATTGACGTGGAAAAAGAGGAACTGACAAGAAAGTTTCCCCAACCTAGTTCGTCATCTATCCTTGTGTTTATCAAATTGGTATGGTTGCAACCCCGTCACCATTTCTGTTTTGGTATCCTTTCCTTATTTTTGGTTTATTTAATTTCCATTGTTTACTTGATGATGTTTAATCGATGTTTTAATTTATGGTGATGATGTGCTTATGATCATTGATATTTTCATGTTACCATGTTTATGATTGAGCTCGACTTCCAGGAGTAAGTCAATTTTTAAGGGGGGGAGGATGTAATACCCCTCCGTGTCGGTTGTTCTGAACTTGTGTGTGAGTTTTTGTGTGTGTCTCATTGGTTACTGTGTTATTTGATTGTGTGAAAAATATAATATGTTAGTAATCATGTTTATATAATTAATTAAATCATAAGTGATTTGCAAGGTTATTTAAAATATGATTAGAAATTAAAGTAATGATCAATTAAATTAAATCAAATGATTTAGATCAAATAATCAAATTAAACTAATTTGTTAAAAGCACAAGTGATATTATTAGATAAATTGATGAACAAAATAATCTGGAAAAGAAAATAATAAAAAGGAAGGCAATTGGAAAATGGAAAGTGAATAGATTATTAATTAAATAAATCGTGATAAGATTTTTGGGAAGTGTAAAAGGCAAGAGAAGCTGGAAAGAAACTTCACCTATCAAGCAATTGGAAGTCGAAAAGAAATGAACTGTAGAATATGAAAAATAAATAAAGTATATCTAGCTTTTGGGAAGATGGATGCGGAGGATTCGAACGGGACTCGATTGCATTGGCTCTCTATTGGATGGCTGTTTGCAGAACGTCTTTACGCTGACATTACAATTTAATTCTAGATAAATTCTCAGGTAAGTCATTCTATATCCGTGAAAACTGAAATCTTATGTGTTGGCCTACCTTCTTCTGAGTTTTCCATTGGTTTGTAGAGATTTGATATGTATGACTTTCATTTGTTGTTCTATTTGCATCGAATCTCGATTTCATTTTAATTTGGCTTTGATCATATAGAAGTTGGCGTAAACCATTCTGTATAGGAATTTTCTTAGGAAACCCATGCTTTCAGCTGTATTAAAAAGCTGAATGTTGTTCAGATGATAACTTGAGTTCGAAACTTAAACATGGAGTGATGCTTTGAATGTTGTGAATTCATCTTTGTCACTGATCAAGAAAATGCTACTCCTATCTCCTATTCCTGATAACGAATTGAGTGGAGTCACCGATGTTAAATATTTAAATAATCTCTCTGATTTCATTGTCACCTAGTCTCAGCCGCGCACTTGAACCGCATAGGAAAATCTGAAGATTTAAATAATCTGCTTGATTCCTCTGATAATCTATCACAGTTGCTGCACTTGAAAATAAATATTGTCAAAGTGCTAACATAATAGAAAGCTTTCCTTTGAATGTGGTGAAGTCTATCTTCCAAACTGGCACGTCTGTGTAACTCGCCACCAAACAGAAATGCATTTTGTTCAAAACAGAAGAAGTTGTTCATTATTTCTCCTCCTCATAAGTCGCGTATTTGCACCTCACCTTTCTCTTTCCCTTCAGCCTTGCTGATAACAATTGAGATTTGATAATAATGCAAGTAGATGGCGATATTTCCAATTTCCAATATTCACTTTCTGATATACTTGGCAACCTGTCACAGCCGCAACACTTGAACATGGTAGGGTGTATAGATTTAATTAAACTCTCTGATTTTATTATCAAAATCCTGAATGTTATCCATAAGACTGAAGAAAAGTGGCTTCTCACATTTTTGCAACCGTAACCATCTCAAACTTGGAGGAAGCTTGGTTCGTGTGTCTTCTCTGATGCCGTCAATGAGCAGATTGTTCAAGTGAAGAAATTGAGGACCAATGAGCAGATTATTTAATTCTCTTGGTCTGCGCAATGTTTCAAGCCTTTGCCAATTACCTCCATTCAGTCGAAGCTGAGTGAAATTGATGTTATTGAATACAGTGTTTAGATGAGCTCCTTCGCATAGTCTGGTAATCTAAATTTATATAATCCCCCTGATACCTTTGCAAATTTGTTTAACTCTAACCTCATTCTCTTCAGATGAATTTGATCTCCTCAGATAAACTGATGTTATTTCTGATTGTGGTTTAAAACGTAGGAAATCAGACTGAATATTGTCTCTCTAATTTTATTTCCCTACGCCTATTTTTATTCTTATTTAAGCCTAAACTTGTGCCTAGATCTGCCTTCCATCTCTGCCAATTCTTTGGAGTTTCTGTTCTAATTAAAGAATATTTTCATAAATAGATTATGGCAGTAGGAATATATTTATCTGGTTGGAATATATATATATATGACTATTGTTTCAATAACATGTCAATATATATAGATGCTCTCCCTACGTATTTAAAAACAACGTTTCCTCCCCAATTAATATATATATACATGTTTGTATATTTACGTTGTTGTTAACTTATTAATTAGAGTAATGAAATTTGTTTTCTGATTTTATTATATGTATATATGCATATATAAGTATATCATGATTATAACTTAAGAGTAAACAAATGAAAGATATAAATGTATATACCCATGTATTTGTATGTTATTTTCATCATTGCAACAATTAGCAATTGGAAATGTAATTGGGATAGTTATAATAATTAAAAGTGAATTAATTGCATTTAGATATTTGAAAGGGTTGTTTAAATGAAAGTAATTTCTAATATGTGAGGTATCTATGTTGTAAGGCAATAGATAAGTTTACGATATTATTCCTTTATCTAAAATAAACTTTTGTTTTATTATCCTTTATAAGGACATATGTTAAGCATAGAATTAATTGAGAAAGAATTGTTTCACTTATTTATTTGATTTAGAATTTAAATGAAGGTTAGCCTTACTAATTTATTTTATTTAGAGTTCAAATGGTTTATTTTATTTTATTTTAGATAAGTAGATTTAGTTATGAGTTGATTTATTGCGTTAGGTAGTTGGAGGACTCTTTCTTCAATTAGATAATTTCTTTTATTGTTGAATTCCTTTAAGCCATTTAACAAATGTAAGTCATTCTTACGTGTTAATTGTTGTATATAGTGGGTTGGATTATTGTGTTCTCGCTTGTTTTAAATTGATTAAATTAGGAGGTTAGGGTTACTTTGGTATATCTTAATGTGAATTATTTTGGTATAAATGTCACTTTGGTAGTTCTTGGAATCATGGTGTCTCGTGGCTTTAGGTGAAATATGTGGAAGTTGCATGTTCGTAGAAGTAGAGGTTGTATGTTTTATGCATATAGCTTTAGGGGAGTGGAGTTACAATTGTGATAAATGTGTAGTGAGATAGATATTAAAATACGTCTTTTCATTTTCTTTGAATGAACTTGAATGATGTCTCAATAATAGAAGAGATAGGATATAAAGGAAGCCTTAAATACTAGTTTAATGTTATCACTTTTTGTAGATTAGAAGAAAGAGAATGATTAAATAGTTTAGATGATTAATTGAGTAATATTAAGGAAGTTTTTGAATTTATATCATCGTAAAGTTATTAACTTGTTTTTTTATAAAGGGATTAAGTAATCTTGACAATAGGAGAGTGATAGAATTAGGAATGGAGATTGTTGTATAATGTATAAATTGGACCGTATTCGTTTTAATTTTGTATACTTGTGATTAGTGTCTTATGGCTTAAAAACATTAGGTTTAATCTTCACTTCGCAATGTTGTGCTATCCTTAAATGTTGGGAATGATTGATCTTTAAAATAATGTTCTTTTTAGATTGTTTCAGGTTACTTCTTATTGAATGAATGGATATATTGTATTTGAATGTGTGGTTTTATGGATTGTTTTGATAGACCCTTTCGATGTGACTTTTTGTGAGTTGATTTTGAGTTGGAGATTTTCTCTCATTTAAATTATGTTGCTATTCGTTGGGAACCCATATGTTTTCTTTTGTTCTTTACCTAAGTGGTAAATCGGTTAATGTTATCTTTGTCATGATTGATGATTCTGCTTGAGTTGTTAATGAGTCAAATTGAAAAGTTCTTTGAGTTATGGGTATTCCGAGAGAGGAAAATAGAGGTTTTCCTTGGATTTCTGATTTAGTTCGTATTGAAGTTGTTGATGTTGTTTGAATGGAGTTGTTGATCTTATTTTAATGTATTCACTCATTATATTTGAATTGAAAATAGTTCTGGTGGCCTTGCAATTATTGTTGTCATTGCTATGTTGTTGACTTTATGAAGGTGATTTGTGTACCACTATAAGGGGGTTCTTATGAGGAGAAAATTGAGGTCTTCCGTGGAATACCTAGTTGGTGGCTTTTGGTTTTATTAAGTGTTTTTGTTTAATGGTTGATTTTCTTTTGCGTTTCCCTATTTGAGGTGACACCATTGTTGATTTGTGGATGGGTCTTGATGAATCTTCCCTTTTTATGGTTTTTCTGAGTTACTCTCATATTTGAGGAAATTTTATCCTTGTATTGGAATTATTAGGGAAAAATTCATGTTGCTTCACTTTACCCTTGTTTGTGGGTTTTCATTCTTTTGGCTTCCAAAGGCTTGAGATGATTGATAATTGATGTTCTCTCTCTTTATATGCCTTGATTTGGCAAGTGTTTTGGTTTCATGCTTTTAAAAGGGTTGTACGGGAATTGTTGAGACTTTGATTATGTATTTATAGCGAGATGGGTAATGCCTCGCATGCTTCTCAGTTGTGATATAATATTCTTGTTATGTTGTACAACCCTTGGTTTCTTGGTTTTATGTGGTTGGGTCTCTAGGGAGAGTGGCTCCTCGTGGGGGCCGATGCCCCGCTTAAGGGGAAGGGCACAGGATAACCCACAAGTGAGTTAGTAATTAAGTGAAAACCTAATAATTAACTTAGGAGGGCAGGGTAGTAATATCATTATAAGATTTAAAAAAATGGATGCCTCGTCTTCATTAGTGCTTTCGCAGACTAATGGAAGGCTGAGAAAGTAAGTGGTTAGCAAGGTGTGACTTTCGTCTTCCACCGAGGAGTCTGACTCATGGAATCACCCTATGGACAGCGCCTCCCACTTGGGAGAGGAAAGAATAGGACAGCCCATATGGGACTATCACGATGACACTCTCCCTAGTTGCCCATGTGTTTTACTTTTCATTGTATTCCTCTGGAAGTAGGTTGTAGGAGTTGGTTTTAGATTGTTGATTTCTTGGTTATATGGATTTGTGATTATTGCCTTAATATATCTTGATGTACTTGGTGGTCTTGTATGATCTCATTGATATTTGACTTATGACCTTGTACTCTTTTGGTATTGTGTTATGATGTTATTGTATTGTTTAATTACAATTCGGAATTGTATTATGTTTATTAATTCAGTTTGTTTTGGAAGTGTTTCATGATCATCGTTTGGTTACTTGTTTATTGGTCATTGCCTTGATTTATGTGATGAGATTTATGATTTTAAGTTATTTTGATGACTCTTGGATGTTGTTGAATATGTCATTGTAATCCTTGAGTTTTATGATACTTTTGTATGTTGTTGAGTCTTGTGAACCCTATTTGGATGTTCTTGGTTGTCTCTTTCTTATTGGCTCCTAGCAGGTGGAGTCTTAGGACTCCATGAGTAAGATGGAGCGTGCCTAAACACCCCATTGGGTCCCGATGAGGATCGAGAGGTGTGGATTAGTCTTCATTCTTGTTGACTCAATTATATCCGTCTTGGAAGTAGTTGCCTCCTTTTTGTATCATGTTATCTTGTGTATGGTTTCCATTTATGTTGGAAACATTTTTGTATCATTGTACATCTTGATCATTGTATTGTAATGTAATGTTAAATCTTATGTGGCTATTGGCAGTTGTTATTCAATGTGTTAAGTTAATTTTGCATATGTTGTATTTTTGTACGCAAATGGTTCTTATCAATGATTTATCATGTATGTGCTTCATTTGATAATGTTTACTTTATATCTTTGGATTTTATTCTTTATTGTTGTTGTATGGATCTAAGTCGCGTAATGACTCCTCGTGTACCCCAAAGGATGTATGTGTTAGTGAATTTACTTACATGAAATTCATGTCATATCTTAATGTGTATTACATGTATGTTATGTTACCTAAAAAAAAAAAATTGTGTTGTAATTATTATGTATTTGTCCTTTGGGGTTCACACGGTGGAAGTTACAACATTGAGTATCCCGAGCATAGGTTCATACACTTGGGCTGCTATGTGTGCTCACTATACTGACCTTAGCGCTTAGACCCATGAGTCTTGAGTTTTATTTTTCTTTTATCATTGTTGTGAACTTGAGTTTCTTCCATTTTCTGGTGTCGGGTCGATGGTGCAGGAAACTGATGGGAAAGGATAGGACCCTCGGTGTAGTGCGCAATGCACCGGTATCCTTCCTGTCAGGGATGCTCTATGGACCCTTGACTTTTGTGTGATGTGTTTCTTGGTGATGTGTTTTATGTGTGTGAATATGTCAAGTGTGTGTGGAATTTGCGATTTGGTTGTCCTTGAGTGATGAATTATGTTTTCTTGAATCTGTGAAGGTGTAAAATTTTACCCTTTTTATTGAAATTGATGTGAGAATTGGTGTTCTTTGTGTGAAAATTATGAGTTTTAACGAAGATGTGAGGTTTTGTGGATAATTATTTTATGATTTTTAGCAGAATATGGTATCTTGAGGATAAGATGCAACTTGAATTATTGGTACTAATGTGCAATGTCCTATGGTAGCTTTTGATTTACAGGAAGTTGGCTTCAGAAAGCATAGTGATGAAGGTAATGTAATTGTAATATGCAGGTATAGATACTTATTATGTTAAGTAGTAATTAATTTTGATATAGTAGATGAATTAGGTTTATGGTTAATATCTTTATGCGAACATTGCCTAACTAATAAGAAGCAAACTATTTACGAGTTACTAGAATTTTTTTGACTATTTTGAGTAGTTTGGTGGGAGGGACAGTGTGGTATCACTCGCTCGCGAGTGCCCTACTATGCTGGGATTTCCTCTCACGAGGTATTTGTGATATATATATGTATTGTGCGCAACGTTTGTTTGCATACAGGATTGCAGGAATTAAGTCTCGATTCCACCTGCATTGTCAGGACAGGGCGAGCATCATAAAGACCCAATGGGATTGACGTGGAAAAAGAGGAACTGACAAAAAAGTTTCCCCAACCTAGTTCGTCATCTATCCTTGTGTTTATCAAATTGGTCTGGTTGCAACCCCGTCACCATTTTTGTTTTGGTATCCTTTCCTTATTTTTGGTTTATTTAATTTTCGTTGTTTACTTGATGATGTTTAATCGATGTTTTAATTTATGGTGATGATGTGCTTATGATCATTGATATTGTTGTGTTACCATGTTTATGATTGAGCTTGACTTCCAGGAGTAAGTCAATTTTTAAGGGGGGGAGGATGTAATACCCCTCCGTGTCGGTTGTTCTGAACTTGTGTGTGAGTTTTTATGTGTGTCTCATTGGTTATTGTGTTATTTGATTGTGTGAAAAATATAATATGTTAGTAATCATGTTTATATAATTAATTAAATCATAAGTGATATGCAAGGTTATTTAAAATATGATTAGAAATTAAAGTAATGATCAATTAAATTAAATCAAATGATTTAGATCAAATAATCAAATTAAACTAATTTGTTAAAAGCACAAGTGATATTATTAGATAAATTGATGAACAAAATAATCTGGAAAAGAAAATAATAAAAAGGAAGGCAATTGGAAAATGGAAAGTGAATAGATTATTAATTAAATAAATCGTGATAAGATTTTTGGGAAGTGTAAAAGGCAAGAGAAGCTGGAAAGAAACTTCACCTATCAAGCAATTGGAAGTCGAAAAGAAATGAACTGTAGAATATGAAAAATAAATAAAGTATATCTAGCTTTTGGGAAGATGGATGCGGAGGATTCGAACGGGACTCGATTGCATTGGCTCTCTATTGGATGGCTGTTTGCAGAACGTCTTTACGCTGACATTACAATTTAATTCTAGATAAATTCTCAGGTACGTCATTCTTTATCCGTGAAAACTGAAATCTTATGTGTTGGCCTACCTTCTTCTGAGTTTTCCATTGGTTTGTAGAGATTTGATATGTATGACTTTCGTTTGTTGTTCTATTTGCATCGAATCTCGATTTCATTTTAATTTGGCTTTGATCATATAGAAGTTGGCGTAAACCATTCTGTATAGGAATTTTCTTAGGAAACCCATGCTTTCAGCTGTATTAAAAAGCTGAATGTTGTTCAGATGATAACTTGAGTTCGAAACTTAAACATGGAGTGATGCTTTGAATGTTGTGAATTCATCTTTGTCACTGATCAAGAAAATGCTACTCCTATCTCCTATTCCTGATAACGAATTGAGTGGAGTCACCGATGTTAAATATTTAAATAATCTCTCTGATTTCATTGTCACCTAGTCTCAGCCGCGCACTTGAACCGCATAGGAAAATCTGAAGATTTAAATAATCTGCTTGATTCCTCTGATAATCTATCACAGTTGCTGCACTTGAAAATAAATATTGTCAAAGTGCTAACATAATAGAAAGCTTTCCTTTGAATGTGGTGAAGTCTATCTTCCAAACTGGCACGTCTGTGTAACTCGCCACCAAACATAAATGCATTTTGTTCAAAACAGAAGAAGTTGTTCATTATTTCTCCTCCTCATAAGTCGCGTATTTGCACCTCACCTTTCTCTTTCCCTTCAGCCTTGCTGATAACAATTGAGATTTGATAATAATGCAAGTAGATGGCGATATTTCCAATTTCCAATATTCACTTTTTGATATACTTGGCAACCTGTCACAGCCGCAACACTTGAACATGGTAGGGTGTATAGATTTAATTAAACTCTCTGATTTTATTATCAAAATCCTGAATGTTATCCATAAGACTGAAGAAAAGTGGCTTCTCATGTTTTTTGCAACCGTAACCATCTCAAACTTGGAGGAAGCTAGGTTCGTGTGTCTTCTCTGATGCCGTCAATGAGCAGATTGTTCAAGTGAAGAAATTGAGGACCAATGAGCAGATTATTTAATTCTCTTGGTCTGCGCAATGTTTCAAGCCTTTGCCAATTACCTCCGTTCAGTCGAAGCTGAGTGAAATTGATGTTATTGAATACAGTGTTTAGATGAGCTCCTTCGCATAGTCTGGTAATCTAAATTTATATAATCCCCCTGATACCTTTGCAAATTTGTTTAACTCTAACCTCATTCTCTTCAGATGAATTTGATCTCCTCAAATAAACTGATGTTATTTCTGATTGTGGTTTAAAACGTAGGAAATCAGACTGAATATTATCTCTCTAATTTTATTTCCCTACGCCTATTTTTATTCTTATTTAAGCCTAAACTTGTGCCTAGATCTGCCTTCCATCTCTGCCAATTCTTTGGAGTTTCTATTCTAATTAAAGAATATTTTCATAAATAGATTATGGTAGTAGGAATATATTTATCTGGTTTGAATATATATATATGACTATTGTTTCAATAACATGTCAATATATATAGATGCTCTCCCTACATATTTAAAAACAACGTTTCCTCCCCAATTAATATATATATACATGTTTGTATATTTACGTTGTTAACTTATTAATTAGAGTAATGAAATTTGTTTTCTGATTTTATTATATGTATATATGCATATATAAGTATATCATGATTATAACTTAAGAGTAAACAAATGAAAGATATAAATGTATATACCCATGTATTTGTACGTTATTTTCATCATTGCAACAATTAGCAATTGGAAATGTAATTGGGATAGTTATAATAATTAAAAGTGAATTAATTGCATTTAGATATTTGAAAGGGTTGTTTAAATGAAAGTAATTTCTAATATGTGAGGTATCTATGTTGTAAAGCAATAGATAAGTTTACGATATTATTCCTTTATCTAAAATAAACTTTTGTTTTATTATCCTTTATAAGGACATATGTTAAGCATATAATTAATTGAGAAAGAATTGTTTCACTTATTTATTTGATTTAGAATTTAAATGTAGGTTAGCCTTTCTAATTTATTTTATTTAGAGTTCAAATGGTTTATTTTATTTTATTTTAGATAAGTAGATTTAGTTATGAGTTGATTTTATTGCATTAGGTAGTTGGAGGACTCTTTCTTCAATTAGATAATTTCTTTTATTGTTGAATTCCTTTAAGCCATTTAACAAATGTAAGTCATTCTTACATGTTAATTGTTGTATATAGTGGGTTGGATTATTGTGTTCTCGCTTGTTTTAAATTGATTAAATTAGGAGGTTAGGGTTACTTTGGTATATCTTAATGTGAATTATTTTGGTTTAAATGTCACTTTGGTAGTTCTTGGAATCATGGTGTCTCGTGGCTTTAGGCAAAATATGTGGAAGTTGCATGTTCGTAGAAGTAGAGGTTGTATGTTTTATGCATATAGCTTTAGGGGAGTGGAGTTACAATTGTGATAAATGTGTAGTGAGATAGATATTAAAATATGTCTTTTCATTTTCTTTGAATGAACTTGAATGATGTCTCAATAATAGAAGAGATAGGATATAAAGGAAGCCTTAAATACTAGTTTAATGTTATCACTTTTTGTAGATTAGAAGAAAGAGAATGATTAAATAGTTTAGATGATTAATTGAGTAATATTAAGGAAGTTTTTGAATTATATCATCGTAAAGTTATTAACTTGTTTTTTTTTATAAAGGGATTAAGTAATCTTGACAATAGGAGAGTGATAGAATTAGGAATGGAGATTGTTGTATAATGTGTAAATTGGACGTATTCGTTTTAATTTTGTATACTTGTGATTGGTGTCTTATGGCTTAAAAACATTAGGTTTAATCTTCACTTCGCAATATTGTGCTATCCTTAAATGTTGGGAATGATTGATCTTTAAAATAACGTTCTTTTTAGATTGTT